>NIUQ01002895.1:0-19909 GCA_002796945.1 Plectus sambesii
AGCCGTGATCGACCCTCCGAACAACGTCGCTCATCTCGAGGGCATAAAACGATTACACCGCCTCTTTCTACCTAATACACCGCCGCCACGCAGATTATGCACACACCACAGACACAAACACATACACACATACACATACAGACACGGAGTCGCTGGGTTGTTCGGCAGTCGACTCGGCGCCGTCTGCTCAAATATGACGGTGTAGACTGGCGTCCCCGACGGGTCGGCAGACGCCTTCAACACTCTCAGCAACATATGCACCAAGGCGGGGTGTTTTTGTTCTCCCCTCCGTCCGTCAGCCGTATCCACTTTTTAACTTTCTAATGGACACTAGCGCAGCAAATGGCAGTAACTCTAGTTGAAACAGTGGTGCCGCGTCGAGTCGAAGCACTCCGTTAACACACCATTACGATCAAGTTCTATGTTTCACAAAATAGCCAGAACAACAGCAATAAAAAGAAAGGAATGAAATGACTAACCATCAGTCACTGATTTAATCACTGGGCCGGTTTCCTATTGCATACTTTAGTTAAAGTCGTACCAAGGGGATATACTTTTGCATAGCGTTTTGTTCAATACTACTCTACATATAATCGACACAATAACAAGAAAATCCAGCACTCCCGTTCCAGCACTAGCAGACACGACGATACTGTGCTATCAATAAACTAGCAAGCATCATCGACATAACAACAATTAAAAAAGGCAGGACAACGCAGAGAGATGAGCGGGCGTATACAGACGTGGACGTATAAAGACTATAATCAAGTGTCATTTGCAGCCGCGCGACTCGACGACGGTTCAGAAATAGTGGGATATGACGTTGGAGCTCCATATATATGGGCAGTCATCGCCCATCGCCAATTGCCCTTCTCCGTCCGCCTCTGCTCATTTCCGCAGCGACGTTGTCGAGCGCTCGAGAGTGTATATCTTTCCCTTGCAGAAAGTGCGACGCTGCGCCGATCAGCAGCTCGTGGCCTTTGCACTCCGCTGCCTCCTTTTTGATGGTCTGAAATACGATTTGGTAGCTCAAATGAAAATCAAACATTCTCTTCTGCTAATAAATTCAGCTAAGCATCATTATCCTCACATGGATTTCGGCGTATTAGAACAAACGAGCCGAAGTGTAAAAATTAACGTGTTTATGTGTTTATTTGGTATAAAATTTACAAGCAAATCGTTCCACGCTCGAGCGAGAATACTGCATAGCTAACTCTGTTTTTGCCGAGAGAAGTTTGTCTTTCGAAAATCTGCGATGATTCAACTTCGCTTTCATATCTGAGAGTAACATCGTTTGCTCGTCTGTTCTCATACTTCATCATCGAATGGGACGAATTTAAATTTCTGCAAATTCTAAAAGAGTACTTGATTTCGCTGGGAGAGATATATTCCTTGTTCAGCTTCGTGATGGTGGTCGTTTTGATGGCGGGAGATTTTAAACGTAAAGCGCTGAACACGATCGCTTCTTAAAAAACACGGTTCATTGCGCTAATTTTCCAGGCAGCTATTAGGCCACTGGAGAATATAGCCGCCGTTCGCAGAATGTGAGTACCTAGAGTAAGTTAGATGTGTATTCTCAGCGAGCGAGAGACAAACTGGCCTGAAATAGCCGGATGTCCATTGAATACGGACTCCATCTGTAGCGGAAATCACTTGACGGAAGTGGCAGTGGCGACTGTCATTAACCAAAAAGAGGATAGTAGCGGTGGTCAGCGCCATCGTGATGGGCATTTCCGGATTGAGCTCCACTAGCAATCGATCCGCAATCCGAACGGATTTATTGAGCACCATGGCGACTGCTTAAATAACATCGGCAGACCGGGTCACCTACGATGGATATGACGCGATGCAGAGAAAATAAACCAGATATGCAAATTTCAGGTGACATGTCGGAAAGAATGAGGTCATCCCTCTCTCGTGCAACCCTATGGCTATTTATTTATCCGCTCAATAAAAATATCAGCAGCAAGTTATTTTTGAGAAAATTTGTAACGCAGGAGGGATCTGTTCAACGAGCGAATGAAATATGATATTTGATAATGAGAGAAGGTGTGTGAAAGGAGCAATTCCAGAGAGAAAAAATAACATGAAGAAGCAAAAAACGAAGTGACGAGATAAAGTCCACATAAAACGGTTGTAAGGAGCGCCACAGAGACCGCTGACCTCTCCGATGTTAAATGATTCTTTAACACAAACTATATCACTCTCTGTTCAATTTCATTCATTTCATATTTGGTTGTGGTCATGGAGGAACGACGGGCAATATGGTAGTCATAGTTTCTGTCGAGTTTGAGATAAAATTGTTGCAGCTTCGTGCATCCGTCCAGTCGATTGAACGGCTGCTGAGTGACCGATGGTACACCACTACTGATTTTTTAGTTCTGGTATTCATTTGGTTCTACAGAGGCACTAGCACAAGTTCTGCAATTGATGGAACGGTAGAAGTGTTTATGTTTTGAACGTCGAAATATGTGATGCGAACTTTCAGTCTAGCAGCCAACGCTGTCCTGACATTTAGTATTGCGTCATTCCGGCGCGCAAGGGAAGAGACATTTTCTATTGGTGGCATTCAAACCATTTTAAATTTCCCCGGGTAGCGCCAAAATTCGGCAATAGAAAACGCAAGCGATGATTCGAGTCAATGGACCAAACATTTATTGCTAAATGGAATACGATCAATCAAGCGTACTAACTCGCGATCAATGGTCTTTCGCTGAAAAGCGCCCTGCGCTACGCTTCCATGCGTGTATTTCCTGACGTATGGGGAGAAAAAACTTTCTGCAGAAAACGTTTTTATACCTACAGTGACGATCAAAAGTTTAAGATCGGGTCGTAATATATTGTCTTTATCGCTATCTGCAAATTTTAGGAAGCTTTGCACTAAATGATCTATGGGTCATCTTAAAGACCACATTCATGCGATTTAAATGATACATGAAACAACCGGGTTACTTGCATATTGTTATAATTACATCACGTCAAGCAGTTCGGTCTGCTTGTGTGAGAGAGCAAAATTATTAGATCAATATCAATTTCAATCTTTTGGGTCGGTTTCATATCGCGTACTGTAACTAAAGTCGTACGTGACTCAATGATAGAATATAGCCCTAAAGCACAAATTTAGCCAAAATACGCGATATGAAACTGGCCCAGTATGTTACAGTCGATCTTGAATTCTTGCTCTTCACTGTATGATTGAATTTTTCTTAGCATCAATAATATTGTTGAGAACCTTGGCAGAGTTGGCAAAATGTTTTCGGGTTTCCGTGAAGATTGACATGCTAGAGCATTTTTGAGCAGAAAGTCTGAAAACCATGGCAGAAATTTTTTTAAAGTTTCCGCTTCGAATATGGCGGGAAGTTTGAATCCGAAAACTAGTTGCCTACTTCGACCAAGGCTGTCAACAAAATTCTCGACGCTTAGAGAAATCCGATCCTAAGACGTGGGCAGTATGTATCATTTGATTTAAATTGGAATAAATCTCCTCAATGTGAAGTGCGTCACAAACAAGTTCGCATACGCAATAAATGATTAATTTTTCTCACGCGTAATACGATTAGAACTGCGCATTAGAATGTCTCAACGGTGGGCGCATCTAATTTGTACGTCGGAACCGGCAAGATGCCGAAGAATACCGCAGGAAGTGCGTGCGCGCGGGGAGAGGCAATTGATTCTATTGAAATACTTAATCGTTCGCACCTATAAAGGCAGTGGAGGATTTTAACTTTCTCAATCTTTGCGAATAAGACACCTTTGTCGAAGACTTGCGTCCAGCAAAGTAGATGGTGCGGCGGCGTCCGATATGCTCTCTTAATTACAGTAGGCTCTCAATCTTTCATACTCGCCGTGCAGTTGTAACCTCAGCTGACGCCTTCCACGAGTTGATTTCATTAAGCAGTTGAGCAGTTGCGAAAGTAGAAGCGCGATAACTGATTATTTTCAGCAATTTCTAGTAATTTTGGCTTTCTGACTGATCGCCAGGTCTGCAATTCTGCGATACTCCAATTGCAATAGTTTTATGGTATATCCCACTGTATTAATAAAGCGAGCTTTAGAAGTAGGCACTGGAGAGTGGTGCCGTTCCCCTCCCAGAGAGGACTCCTACTTTGATTATCTCATTTCGTCGAGGTAGCACATGTTTTTGAAACATAATGAGTACCAAAGTTTTCAATCCAACGGATTCGTTCTCTTTTTGAAAAAAGGTCATCAAGAACATGGGAGGTGGCATTAACTCTCGCGTAGGGACAAACCAATATTCTCCTAGTCCTCAAATGGTGCCCGTAAGGACGCGATCATCATCATTATAGACCGAGAATGGCTGCAAGTCGGCGCCCCGAATTATCCGAATGGCTTCGACGCGATCGTACAGGGATTTCATAAATATTACCATATACCAATTTTTATCTATATGCGAATATGCAAATGCCGCGCGTAATCTGAGGTTTGTAGACAAAGGTTCAACTTTCAGCGCACTTTAGCGGATACGAACGGCTACGGCTAATCAGCCGCATTTGCAGCCATCTGCATCCTTGTGAGCGACCATTCGCTTCACTCTGAAATAGGTGTTCCTAAAGGATACAGTCACCCGCAGCAACGACAAAGTGACCATGACTGACCAGAGAGACAGTCGTTCTCTGCCCCGCATTGAGGTAAGCAATGTCGATCCTGATTCGCAAGAAAATCATGGGCGCGGCCTCTTCGAACGTCTCGGATTCTCCAACAATAGCGATCGAAAAAATAGCAAGATCAGTCTACAGGAGAACAGCGCTTCTCGTGACGGCAGCACAATCAGTGTTGAAATCGACGAGATTAACTTCTGGAGGTTCGAGTGAAGAGATATGGTCAGAGAAGAGAAGTTGTTTCAATATTCATTTTCAGCTGTGATGAGACAGTGGAACGACCTCCCATTGCGGAACACTACAGAACAATCGATAGGAGCAACTCTAATCACGGCGATGGACTGCATCCAGGAAAGATATTGATACCTTCGCGCCCGTCGATGAGTGATCTCATGGACGAGTCAATGCAACAACTGGAAAGAAAGACTCGAGACCGATTCCAAGTCGAAAGCGTAGATCCAATAGAACCACTCAAAGAGTTCGTTTCAACTTCCGATGCTAAACTGAAACTCGGATGGATCGAAGGCGTGCTCATGCGTTGTCTACTCGACATTCTTGGTGTCATGCTCTTCCTGCGCATCACATGGGTTGCAGGACAGGCCGGAGTCAGTAAGTAGATCTCAAACTGTGCTGAACACAACGCGCAGCTGAGCCCATTTCAGTGTTTGGAACACTCATTGTGCTGCTCGCGGCAACGGTCACGTCACTCACAGCCATCTCGATGTGTGCGATTTGCACAAACGGCGAGGTGAAAGGAGGTGGTACGTACTTTATGATCAGCAGATCGCTGGGTCCCGAATTCGGTGGCTCGATCGGTGTGCTTTTCTCGTTCGCCTATGCCGTTGGCGCCGCCATGCATCTTGTCGGATTGGCAGAGACAGTCCGTGACATAATGAAAGAGAATGGATGGGCCATCTTCGACAACGGCTTGGCCGATGTACGCATTATTGGACTTGGTTGGTATTTTCCTATCATCTTTCTTGCTTATTCATAACTATTGACTATTTCAGTAACGTGTACTGTATGGATGGGATCAGTATTCGCTGGGACGGCATTCGTCAGCAAAACACAAGTCGCCCTACTGCTCATCCTGACAGTGTCGATGCTCAACTATGTTGTCGGTACATTCTTTCCGGTCAGCGCCGAAGAGAGCGTTCGCGGCATCACTGGTTACAGCTGTAAGGCGATTCAGTGAGCATTCGAGCGAGTGGTCAGCGGACAGATGTACTTTTCAGTTGGGACACTAACAGACAATATGGGACCATCGTGGCGCGACGGTCATAATTTTTTCTCCATCTTTGGAATCTTCTTTCCCGCCGCCTCCGGAATTATGGCAGGTGCGAACATTTCGGGCGATCTGAAAGATCCGTCGATGGCCATTCCAAAAGGCACGCTGCTCGCGATCGGCATTACAACCGGAATATACTTGTGCATCATTTGGACTGCTGGCGCGACCACCGTTCGCGATGCAGCTGGCATCGAGCCGTTGTGGTTGATCAATGACTCTAGCTCCCTCTATTTCCCCGCTTGTGCAGCGAACAACACATGTCCATACGGTCTGGTCAATTACTTTCAAGTAAGCCAATATCTAGCTGCTGCAGATAAAATAAAATGCTCAATATGCAGGTGATGGAAACAGACAGCGTGTGGGGACCGTTGATCACAGCAGGTATATTCGCGGCTACACTCAGCTCAGCTCTGTCCGCCCTCGTCAGTTCGCCGAAAGTTTTTCAGGTATGCATAATTTATATCGTGCTACTTGAAGACTTAGAACCACTCTTCTTCCAGGCTGTTTGTCAGGACCGCATTTTTCCTTACATCGAATGGTTCGGCAAAGGGTACGGAAGAGATGAAGATCCTTATCGCGCCTATGGCCTAGTCTACATTATCGCCATGTGCTTCATTCTGATTGGTACGACTATTTAGATTTGATAGAATTTTAAGAATTCATGACAGGAGCGTTTTAGCCGATTTAAATGTTATCGCACCGATAATATCCAACTTTTTCTTGGCGGCATTTGCGGTGGTTAATTATGCGTGCTTCGACGCTTCTTTTTCACGCTCTATCGGTTAGTCTTTCAGTCAAAACGTGCTAATCTACGATGATGATATTTGTATTTAGGATTCCGGCCAACTTTCAAGTATTACAATAAATGGATTTCCTTGTTGGGCGCAGTACTCTGCCTATTTGTCATGTTCATCACAGCTTGGGCTACCGCTCTGTTCAGTTTCTTCTGTTTTAGTGTAATATTTATGTACATTCGACACAGGAAACCGGGTACGAATACAAACAGTATTATAGAAAGTAATCATTACTGTAAGCTTTCAGATATCAATTGGGGGTCCTCGGTTCAGGCAAATACTTACCGTACAGCCCTATCATCCATTCTTCGACTGACAAATACGGTAGAGCATGTGAAGAATTACCGTCCTCAGCTGTTGGTCTTGACTGGAAATCCAGTCGCTCGGACACCGCTTGTCGATTTCGCCTACAGTATTACAAAAGGAAACAGTCTTATGATATGCGGCCATGTTGTACCGGTCAGTGGTTTGATTTTCTATAACTTGCTCTCAGCTGGGCTTAGAATTTCGCACAATGTATCTCATCAATGTTGTAGTACTCTCCGGCTAGCGGCGTCTTCGCTTGCGTGCGAAAGTTGGATAAGCAATTCAACCAGTGGCTACGGCAGCGAAAAGTCAAGGTCAGTCTCATTCCACTTATATCACACGGTGACAGTTTAAGTTTCAACAAAATTTGTTAGAGTTAAACTGCCTTCCACTACCTAAAACAACATTAACACATTCCCAATTTCCATATCAATATTTCCTTCTCAAGGCGTTCTACTATCCAGTCGACAATCCAAATCTTCGCGCCGGCGCACACACTTTGCTGCTAACAGCCGGCCTGGGAAAGATGCGACCTAATATCCTCATGCTCGGTTTCAAATCTAACTGGCACGTCAACGGATTGGATGGTCTGGTGGAAATTAGAGACTACATGGACTTAATCAGGTAAATTTATTATGAAAACATATCAAAATGATTTTCACAGTTTTTGATAAATGCAGCGACGCTTTCGAAAACAATATGGGACTTATGGTGCTGTGCAGTTCAAAAGGTGGACTGGATATGAGCGAGTTCCTAGAAAAGCATGACTTGACGGACATTGCGAAACTGCAGCTGCCGGTATTTAAGATAAGCATTTACCATTCGCGCGATTCTTCCCGAAAAGGGTCTCGACTCGAGTTGGACTCGACGAATGTCATCACTCCTTCCATGACACCAGCCTCGCCTACCACTTTATCTCCCGTCGCACAACGCAAAGTCCATCGTCGCAAGGACAAAAACACACTATGTAAGAATTCGACGCCTCTCCGTCACTTTATTGTCTTTCTTCAGCCTTTGATAATTTTGCTTTCACACTGGGAGAATTTGAAGAGGAAAATCCAACTCTGAAGGAGATCAAAAAGATGGAAGGCACGAATGGCAGACTTTCAGAAATTTCAGAAACAAATATGGATTCTCCCAGTGAAGATACCGTTGCATACTCCACCATCAGCAGCATGCTTGAAACGGAGAATAAGTAATACATAACAATGCATTCTTCTTCTTTCTTATATTTTGCAAAATGTAACAGATTCTTGCAAGTAGTGACAGCGAAGCAGAAATTGACGGCTGTGATAAACCGTTTCAAGACGAAAGTTAAAGCTGCTGTCATCGACGTCTGGTGGTTGTACGACGACGGCGGACTCACTCTGCTCATCCCACACCTGCTTACTCAGCACAAATCGTATTTAGAGGTTTGTAAAAGCGATGGTTGATCGAAACTGCGCAAAACGCGAAAAGCCCATGGGTCCGCTTAACAAAAAGATTCCGAACCAGCGACAGCTTTTTTGCTGAGCTGTTTGTTAGTTGTTAGCAGCAAACGAAAATTTAGTAATAATACATGTTCTCTTTCCGTTTTATTTCAGTGTGCAAGTAGAAAAAATGTGTGTTGTGCGTGTTAGGTGACAACCATTCCATTAATAATGTTTCTAAAATTATCGCGCTCACAGCGCCCCATCTGCCTGTTGTTATTGATTTTCTGTGTGATGCGTGGTAAGTTCGATGGCCTGCCAAAAAATTCACGATGGACCTATTCTGCAGGGAGGAAAGCTGCGCGTTTTTACAATTGCCAGTTCGCCTGCGAATTTAAAGGAGGAGCAGCGTCGTATGGTGGAACTGCTGAGTCAGTTTCGAATTAACTGTTCGGATGTGTTCGTTCTTACCAACATGTCTGAGCCGCCAAGCGAGAGCACGTACGTGGTCTACAGTTAAGTGTCGATAACCAATTAGTGTCTTTTCAAGTATCGTCGAATTCGAAAATTTCATTGCACCGTTTCGCGGGACTACAGATGTTCTCGAAGGACAGATTACGAATGATGAATTGGAAGCGCAGAAGTGTCGGACGAATAGACAGCTGCGTTGCAGAGAAATGCTGCTTCAGTATTCGATGGAAGCCGATCTTATAGTCATGTGAGTTGTTCTAGACTGTCCCGCAGTCAACATTTTTCGATCGCTTTATCACGAAATCGATGCTCCATTCTACCACTGTCAGGTTAAAATGGGACGTTCAACCGGTCTTTTATGTTTGAACGCTCAGTCTGGAACAAATTTTTGATAAACAGTAGCTAATACATGAGATTATACTACCGTATAGCTAAATCGGAAGATAGATGTAAAAGTTGAGTTTTACGGTCTTCAACTAACTCCTTTTAATCTATGTGAAATTTCGAATAAAATCTACCTGAATATCATGAAAAGTTGTGATGAAAGAAGTTGGATGGCTGTTTTCAGGACAATGCCGGTGCCTCGCAGAAAGCAAGTTAGCAGCAGTTTGTTCATGGCATGGCTCCACATGCTGACGCACGACTTGCCTCCCACACTGCTCGTTCGTGGCAACCAGACCTCTGTTCTCACAGTTTACTCGTAAATACCGTCCACTCGAATTTTCATAGCTCGCTTACCAGATCAACTTGACCAATTGTGTCCACTTCAGCGCATCTGGATAACTGGAGTTAATTGTTAGTGATAGAAAGCACTTTGGACACATAATGAGGACAATTATGCTATTTACTTAACTGTATAAAATATCTCATTCTTACTCCTATTTTAAGCATGACAACTAGTTATTGTAAAGCATAGGATTATTGATTTTTATATTGAACGCTGGTTTAAGCGGTGCTTCCAACTCACCGGTCGACTAGCAAGCGAATCCACCGTCCACACTTTTGATAATTGAAAGGTAATTGAATCTATCTGATCTGAAGCTTTCGCGCTGTTCTACCACGATGTTCATTTAAACTTTGAATATGGAAAGTTTGGACGCTTCGGAACAATGCAATCGGAAAAATATTTGGTCGATTGGTGCATTTCGATCGCCGCTTCACAGAAAATAGTGTTTTATGGCTGTATGATTGTGCATCTCTGGCAAAAATTTCGGTTTAAGAAGCTGCAATCCACCGTTGCTTGGCTTTCGCCTCAGCTGACTTGACACGGTATTCAGATGACATTTCGAAATATTATTAAAATGATTCATAACGATGACATCTGTGCAGTTTATCTTTCATTATAATTTGTACTCTCTGATTTTTCTTTAATTTACCTCCAAGTAATAACTGAATCTATATCTAACAACAGCACGATGGTCAAGTTTTACAAAATAACAAGAGCAGCAAGAAAACAGAAATGAGATGAAAGCTCGATGGAAGTCGCCATCTGAGCGTTGGAATGACGAGCTCAGACTTGTTTGCATCAGTCACCGAATAAATCATCATTATTGAGCAAAATATAACCCAACTCTAGCTCGATCACACTATGCAATCACACGATTCAATTAGCAAACTAGTAAGTATCACTGATTTCAATAACAACCAAAACAAGGAGGTCAGCGGCATAGGATTAGCGGGCAAATATAAGTGCGCTATGACCAGTAGTGATTTGCATCCGCGCGGTTTGGCCGTTCAGAAATAACGAGATATGAGGTCGGCACTCCATATATTGGCAGTCATCGCCCATCGCCAGTTGCCCTTCTCTGTTCGCCTCCTTTCCATTTCCGCGCTTACTTCATCGAGCGCTCGAGAGCGCATATCTTTCCCGTGCAAAAACTGCGACGCTGCGCCGATCAGTAGCTCGTGGCCTTTGCACTCTACCGACTCATTGTCGACATTCTTAAATGTGACTAACTTTAATGAAGATCCCATATTCTTTCCGTTATATTCGTTTTAGCACCACTTTTCTCGGGTAAACTTCGGTATGTTAAAACAAACAAACCGAACTTTAAAATATCATAAATCAAATGTTTGTTAGTTTATTTGATATAAGCTTTACGAGCTGATTATTTGACTTTGATTTCGTTTTTCAGGATTGTCTGGTAAATTTTTTACTTCCCAAAACGTCTCGAACAGAAATATTGAATATCTATTGCTGTTTCGGTCTTAAAAAGCCTCTTTTTCAAAATTGTGAATTATTTAATATTGCTTTCACATTTGACATTAGTGACTTTCTTAGCTCGTGTAACCTCATAAGCCAATCATCGAAATGGACAAATTAAAATATTTGCAGT
This sequence comes from Plectus sambesii, assembly GCA_002796945.1. Lineage (NCBI taxonomy): Eukaryota > Metazoa > Nematoda > Chromadorea > Plectida > Plectidae > Plectus > Plectus sambesii. The sequence continues at coordinate 11,224 of NIUQ01002895.1, forward strand.
CCTTAAACGAGTAAATGAAGGACGTACCGAAATGGTGATGGTGAACTCCCATCGGCCGCAGTCGGTACCGACGCAGGACAAATAGAGGAAGGAACTGCGGTCTTGCTCAGGCTTCTTGTTCTCGGTGAACGACCAATCGGACACGTGGTACGGCTCCTGTGGCGTGATGAATAGAGTGATGTGATCGCTGCCTGAAAAATCAAATATGACAGCTATTGCATTTCCGGTTCTCTCGCAGGTATTAGGGGTTTCTTTCGGTGATGTTGGGGCTCAAGAGGGTGTGCATATTCAGCGCCCAACGTCCTAACAATTCACTAATGCAAAAGAGCGATTGGAATGTAACCGCTCGGCGGGCGAACAATAAACCAAGTGACTGGTCAAATGAATCTTAGTCGATCGCTAAGACAGTACAGTAGCGAAAAGACAATGCCTAGGCGAAATATCAGAGAATCCTGACCTGTCAACTTGAACGAGTACTTGATTTCGTTGGGAGATACATATTCCTTGCTCAGCTTCGTGATGGTTGTCGTTTTGGCGGCGCGCAGTTTCTCTTCGAGCGGTTTGAATCGAAAAGCGCTGAAAGAGTTTAATAGTAGAAGAAAGAGTCAATGGCACTGATTGGACTAACGTTCCAGGCAGCCAATCGGCGACAGGGAAGTAGTATGGAAGTTCGCAGAATTTGTTGCTGGTGGTGCAACTGACGGGCACGAAGGCGGGATCGTCGAACACCTGAGGCATATCGTCGGCGCCGCGGTAGTCGTACGACGCCGCCATCAATCCGTTTTGCTCGATTTCCAGCCGGCCATCCTTACCGTACACTTGCCTATGTACGTGCTGCAAAAGATGATCATGAAAGCAGCCTACAATATGAAATGAACGCGATCAATAGCTCTCGATAGAGCATTAAGTATAGAGCAAATTTTGTGCTTAAATATACCAATTTAACATTAATAAGGATACTTTCCAAATCAAATATTTACATGTTGATTTAACTTGGAAAATATCCTCTTTGAATTCAAAAATCATCCGTGTCGCAAATGATAACGACAAAAAGAGAACAACCATTTAATCAAAATTTGCCGATCAATAACAAGAAATCTTAAAATGAAGAAGGCAAACTGCTGCGACAGTCGATAGGGCTTCTTTCTATCAATTTGTGCACGTAAAAACCAAGAATTTATTATGATTCTTGGTGAACAGCACTGTTCAACCAACGAAAAGCGAGCTCCTCTTGGTCATATACGGTGCCTTGTTTGATTTCTTGTTACTGATCGAGAAAATATGACTATAAACTGACAGTGAAGTGAACTCTTCGAGGATGAGGCGCGGCGATGTCGAAGGAGTAGGGTGCGCCTTGAGGGGAGACGGCCAAGAATGCGTAGAGGGAAAGGACGCCCACGAATATAACCTTCAGCAGGGTATTTATTCTCATCGAGCGATTGACCAGACTTGCCTGAAATCGTCAAAATTTCTTTGAAATAGCGGTTCAATAGCGGCGAAGTTGAACAACAATTAAAACGCGCTCTATAATTGCTAAAAATGCGCTCTATGTTTTCGTAGTCTTCAAACGGGCCTTATGTTGCACCTTAACATACTGAAAATATCTAACATAGGGCGCGTTTTAAGTATTTATAGGGCGCGGTTTTAGTTTTTTCCGGCGAACTTTTTCTCTCATACGAAACTGTCACAGGCTTGAAAAATATAGATAGGGTGCATTGCAGATTAAAAACAATGGATGACAATGGACCGGTTTCATATCACGTACTTTAGCTAAAGTCGTACTTAACGCAATGATAAATGACAGGCCTTAAGTACGACTTTAGCTTAAGTACGAGATGTGAAGCCCGCCCAATGAGTGAGCTAGAGGAATAAAATTAGATATGTTCGGAGTGTTAGGATAGCAATAGGGGAAGCGGCTTCATATTACCATTCAACTGCACTGAATTACTGGATCTTAAGAATCGATTAGAACTCTTTGGAAGTTGTATTTGGGAGTTGCTTAGCTTAGTGCTTTTCCGAGGATTTCGGGAACCTTCTAGAAATCTGCTCATGAAGGTGAATGTCATAGGCGATGCAGAACGCAAAAAAGGTAAAATACAACTGACCGTCATCATTACGAAGAAGATGGAGCCGCCAGTGAGCGCCATCGCGATGGGCACTTCCGGATTGGCGACCACGAGAGACCGACCCATAATTGGAATAAAGATGTCCAGCACCAAGCCAATTGCATAAATAAGCATCAGTAGACCCGGAAGCACGCAGATCATGTGTACAATGGCCAACGTACGAGCGCACCCTGAAAGAGGGTAGGCATTTTTTCGCATTCATACATACTATTGTCTCGGCCAAACAGGACGGTCAAAGCAGAAAAGAATAGCAATCAGCAAAGTGAATTATAGTAATTCCAATAACTGGTACTTTGTAATAGGCGCTTTTTGAGATAATGGCAGCGATACTGTTCATTCCACAGAGCATTTAGTACGTTAATTTCGCAGTAAAATGTATTGATATTAACAATGTAAGAAGACCAGACTGCAGATGTACAGGGTCTGTGATCATCATTCGTAACCTTTACATTCAGTTTCGTCCTCAGTGCATTCTATCTGAACGTAATATTGACGAATTTGAATGCAACAATGGCGAATCACGATAAAAGAACTCTGCAATAAAAAATACGATAAAAAAGCACAACTGAAAAGACGCTAACCATTATGGCCACTAACTTTCTCGACCGCTGCAAGTAGAGGATCGCGCAGTAGCGGGAACAACGCAAATATGAGGAGCATGAAGGCAGAAGCGATCTTGAGGAATGTCAGCACCAACATAATTAGCCCCAATATCGCCAAATGAGCATCAAAAGATGCTCGTTCGGCCAGCCATCGCTCCATCTGAATCAAGCAACACTTCTGTTTGCAAAGATATGTTTAATAACTGCGGAATGGAGATCGGCTTTTATTTCTAGCTTTCTTTCTTTCTGGGTAAATCGATCGCGTAAGGTGAGCAGGAACCTTACAAACCTACATGGTAATGTACATCCCCTCAATCCGCAATGAGGCCGTTTGTACTTAGACATGAATCAGGGCTACTCAAGTAAACTCATGTGGTTGTAACTGCACATAAACTAATGATGATTTTAAATCGTACATAACCAAATTCACAAATCTTCAGGTTTTATTCTGCCGTAGGGGAAACATACTTTCCATTCTCTTGTAACAAGAATTCAGTTATGATAATGCGCTCTAAGATTAACACCTGAATATCGCAGTTAGCCTGATCGTGTCGGGATCAACTAACCCTTTATTTAGCTACTTCAACAGTAATCTTTGACTGGAGCTTTATGCTCTCGTACACTGGAAATACTCCAATGTTAAATAAAAAGGTGAACGAACCTTGGGCGCTATGAGCCGGTGCACGTATTTGTCATGGATGTAGAGCGCAGCGGCGGCGGACGGCACAGCGTACATAAAGAAGGCGATCACTGGATTCGAGTACCATGTCAGCACCAGATCCAACAGCGTAGTGACCCGAGTGAGCACAAATGTCGTCAACAACGCCGTCAACGAAGCAGCCACATGCACACCCACTGACTGAAGGAATTGACGCAGAGTGTAACCGCCTAAAGATAATCGATTCATTCACAAGAATATACTTTAGAGCAAACGGATATTTTCCAGTGTTTGCTATAATGTATCATATACTATAATGATGTCTGCGTAAATACACTATAACTGTAGCCGATCTAAATAAGCACTTTAGCTAAGCTCAAATCTTTCGATCAGTAGATGAAGAGTCGCATACCGTACACATTCAATATAAGTTCCTCAGGGCGTCACTTTTTGTGGCGAGACACCATTGATATGCCAAAAATCGTAATCAGTTCTTGCAGAACGATGAGCTATGTACTTTAGGAGCATTTTGAGAATATTTGAGACTAGATCTTTTCTAAATCTAAGCAAGGTCGCGACATACCGTCATGATCAAGCGGAGAACCTGAACGGCCGACATTCGAGGCTATTTTAGCGACGATGATCAACACGACGATGTAGTTGATAATCTCGCCGACATCGAGCGGATAAACGACAGTGAACAATCCTATGACGTCATAGAAGACGAAGCGACGATCGCCAAAGTCGGCGGGATGCTCGAGGTAGGGCGAATGCAGCAGATTCGTCAGCGTAGACAGAATATTCTCACCTAAAAATGGTTGAGTATGAGTTGTTAGCGTTTATACCGTTTCCACTTCAACAAGGACACTTTCCAAGTTAGAACAATATGAAAAATGTTCTTTTTGATATGAAAAACAGATATCTCTACAGTACCTGCTCGCTGCATCGATCCAGGAACGATGAACTGAGGCACATCAAACTCCGTATGATACACGTAGCCATTCTGGATATACGCCAAGTCGAGACCTACAGAAAAGAATAATTTGAATCAATCGTCGTGCAATCTAGAAACTAAGGATAAATGAACCAGGAATGCGGCCATGATCGCGGAATATGCGGAAGTCGGTGTCTCCGGGAATGGCGCCACTTTCGAATACTTCCTGGCCCAAAACGCTGCAGTGCGGATGGTCTGCGGCTTCCAAGTAGGCGTTCAGCAGCCACTGATTACCAGGTCCTGTAAAAGGAGATAACAACTTTGCACATCCTTTTCTTCAAAATTGAAAAAGCAACTCTCAAGGCTTTCAAGTCTCCTCATGCTAAGATAATCTCAGATAATTTCAGATTACTCTACAGGACGGAGTATTACAAGAAAAAAATACGATAGTATAGCATAACGGTAATAACAAGGTCTTTCCTCATAGTTCATCATCTTTGCATTCAGTTTCTTCAATACTGCGTTCAAACTGAATGCAGATATAACGAAATGGAATGGAATGCAAGAGTGACGAAAAGTGATGAAAAATTCAGTAAAAGAAAAACAACTAAGCAAACATAGCAAATAGTCACCGGCTTGGAAAAGAATTTCGCGTCCGCCAGCACCAGCAGCCTCGAGGTTAATAAAGGCGCGAATGCCGTGGCGCCATGGATGAGCCGTGATAAAGCCGTGCGACGCCTGTAGGACGTTCTCCTCGGCGCCGTTGAACAGGAACACAACATCAACCGGCACCGCCGCTCTCTGCTTGTCCGTCAACACCCGCAATAACTCCATCATCAACGCGCATGACACCAAGTCGTCGCTCGCGCCTAAAACGATGGAAGGACAACAATGAAAACGCGCTATATGTTTGATCTTAACATACTGAAAACATCAAATATAGGGCGCGTTTTAAGTATTTATAGGGCGCAGTTTTCGTTTTTTCCACGATGGGCCATTTTTTTGCTTTGCGGATGTATTTAATCACGCTGTAGCGATAATCAAATACACCGCCTATTATCACATTTTGTCACTCTTGCATTCTATTTCGTCAAAACAGCGTTTTACTTAAATGCAGAGATGACGAAAGTGGATGCAAGGATTGCGAAATGGAATGCAAGAATGACGAATTATGATGAAAGGCGGTGTACAGGGTGGTGCAAAAGTTATGAAACCACAGTGGAATTCACTTATATCGATTTCANGGATGCAAGGATTGCGAAATGGAATGCAAGAATGACGAATTATGATGAAAGGCGGTGTACAGGGTGGTGCAAAAGTTATGAAACCACAGTGGAATTCACTTATATCGATTTCACTTATACCGGTAATTTTGATCGGTCCCTCAAATACCGGTTTAAATTACTTTCACTGCACTTTTGTTAGTTCATTCGTTCAAAAGTGGTATCAGAACTTTTGAGCCACCCTAAATGTTATGCTGTCAGACTGACCATACCAGGGCTGCTGGGCCAGGTGTCGAAGTGGCAGTTGACGAGTACGCTCGTCTGCGATTGCTTCCAGTCGCGTGTCTTATCGCCCAGTCGCGCGATGATATTCGTCACGTTCTTATAGCAAATCGTAAAGCCGTCCACGTCGAAGCGCGGAATATCATAGCAGCCTGACGGTTTCTGCTCCTGAATCTCCAGTCGGTGGTGGCTGTTGGCAGTGGCATCCTGGATCGCTTTCAGTTCGTCGAGGATCAGTCGTCTAGCGGCTACTTCGCAAGCGTCCGAGCCGGACACCTTCGGTCCGACCGCAGAAATGTGCTCGAGGAAAGGCCAGGCACGGAGTTCGGAAAAGCGGTCGTTGGCTGGGCTGGGGTCCAAGGGGGTTGGCAGACGTTGACTGCAGTACGTCGACAATAACATGACCAGTGCGGCGACGGCAATAATGCCCAGCCAGTGGCGAGTTGTCAAGGAGCCGCTATCGAGCGGCGTCACTACCCTCGTCACCGTCGTCTCCGCTATCACCCTCGACTTCACAACGACAGTTTCTGTAGTTGTCTCTACGGGTGGCGGCGACTCGATCTGCTGCTTCCGTCTCGAACGCAAACTATATGGCGACGACATTCTAGAATACTTCTAGCGGTTTTTAAAGCGAGACGACAAACGAGCGCGACTCTCTCGCGCGGTCGCTGCAAACCTAAACAAATAATATAAACAGCGCCGCTATTTGGATACTTATCATCGTTGCCCAGTGCAAAGTCGAAGGTAATCGCATAGAGTGCGTCGGCTGACGTCCCTCTACTGACAACATTTCTCTACTGACGTCTGTAATGAACGCGAAAGAAACATATTTTGTCACTGCTTTACTTTCGTTTCTTCTCACTCATCGGCCGCACTCAAACGGCGGCGCAATACACCAATCTACATATCGTCAAAGGATACAGTTTGGAGCGAACGAAACAACAGCAGCAAATGGCCACAAACGCACGGAATACTCTTACTTTGGGACGGCATTGAATTCAGAAGATGCTCACACTGAAGTAGGAAACGGAAACGATCAAAAGAAAGCACGGACTCGTGGAAATGTCTCATGTCACAAAATCAAACGAAAAAGAAAACCACGCAATTAAAAATCACATTAAAATAGTTGCCGAAAACGTTTTGCGTACCGGAAATGTAGAGAGAGCAATAGTGTCGTATGTATTATTTAAAATGAGCGGTTTCACCATGTGCTTGAAAGATATCTTGAGGCTCCATTTCATAAAACTGCTTTAACTACAGCTATTGCAGTTGGAATTAGCAGAAGCACGCCGATTGGACAGGTGTGGGATACACGAAAAACCGACCAATCAGCGCACTTCCTGCTATAACTGCAACAGTTATAATTAGAACAATCTCATAAAGTGGATCTCAGAAAATGAGACGCAATTGTCAAATATCGACTAAGAAGTACGCTGTGGACTGCGACTCGATCGAGAAATGGAGGAAAGATGAGCTCAGATAAAAGTCAAATATCGAACATATTGTAAAGGCTGAACAAAAAGAACCAGGAAAGTGGACTAGGAATATAAATACCTCGCCAGTAAAGAGAAAAAACGCACACATCAAGCTCAGCTGATTTGCAATCAGGCTAACGCTGCCAGCGTAACGCGGTACTAAAGGCGAAACGACGAAGACATCAACGTCTCTACCGACTGGCATCCATTTAGAGACATTCACTGCATACAATGGCGAGGGAGAGCGGTAAACGTTACCGACTACCAAAACCAACCAGGCTACTACTTATAGTCGAAATTTGTTCGTCAGTTACAACTCGGCAAAGACTAATTTCCTTCGATACGACGCACTAACTAACTTCGCACGTGTCGTTGTGGGATCTATGTTATTAGGTTAAGTTTGACCGAAACTGTTTGATTGAGACAGATTTAAAAGTAATAAAGATGAATTCAAATGCTATTATTTTATGCTAATATAGCTAAAATGACACACCGTAAGAATAATTTAGAAAAAATTGCTTGTACTCGATGTTCTCAGTGATAATCTCTCGCTTTGTGAACAACGCGATTCGTATTTCGCGCGTTAATCTGTCCGTCTTGAGACCAAGTCTTACTTATCTCATAATTGACGAAGAAATTTCGACGATAGTTATATGCTGTATATTCCAAAATGGAACTCACAGGCGTCAAAGTCACTGGAATTATTTCGCTTGAAGAAAGCAAAATAAATGCAAGGATTCCTACGGGACTAATTTCACAGTCGAGTTAACCGAAGCGCTATCAGACAATAACGGTCGGATACAAGTAGTAGGAAGTAGGAAGAAGTAGGAAGGGGACAACACATTCAAAAGGACTGAGAGTAAATCCGCGTTTACACTTCCAAGAAACGACGCGTTATTCGATACGTTAAGCCTAAGCCGAATTAGATTGTATATTTTCTATACTTTTACTACAACGGGCTTACTTATTCTGAACTTATTTATTGTTTTAAAGTATAAAACAAAGAAGCGAAAATTCTGAATATTATGCTTAAAATAAGGAATAACGCGTGTATTAATGGAAGCATAAACAGGGCGTAAGAGCGGGAGGATTAAGGGTCGAATTGCAAAATCTTCCAGAAGAGATCTGCTACGACCTGTAGCCAATTTCATAAAACTAATACAAATGTAAATACATTTCTGCATTTTACATTTACATTAGTTCCAAAAAAAATAGCCTCCGACCTACGAAAAGCGATAGGCGGCGGAAGTATCAAACCTCAACGGAAACTTCGACAAGCCGACCGATGGAGTGTGGGGTTGTACGCAAAATCACTAAGTGACGCAAGACTGACTGAAGTAGCAATGAGAGGGAGCAGAATGACGAGTTAATTGCCGCGCTTCGACG
>NIUQ01002896.1:0-23867 GCA_002796945.1 Plectus sambesii
ACTTGCTCTTTTATACTTCCCATGAACGTGGTCAAAGGCTAGAAATTTTACTGATGAAATCGAAATAAGTTTTTCCTTAATGGATGATCTCAACAAACAGTCACGAGCGGTCTGTTTCATTAGACTTGGACTTTTGGAGAATTGGAGGAAGTGCGTCCATCTGCTTCAAGGCGTCCATCGTTTGAAAAATGTTCCACTGAAAGACTCTGTTTGAGAGAAGCAGGTTGTTTTAAATGATTCATTGATTACTGGATGATATTAAATTTGAAATTTATGAAAAATTGATCAGTAAAGTGATTAAAACAGGGAAGCTGAGCTGGACATGCATCAAACTTTTAGGGAGCCGTCGAGCCTTGGACTTTTATTACTAAAATTATCTTTATGTCGGTGCGATCAAACTACACAGGGCCTACCCGTTAAATTTCGAGCTGCTCTTTGGCTTGCATGCACTTTCTCGGCGATTAGACCCGACACAATAGACGTGCACATGACAGCGCATAAGCCCAGCCTGACCGGCGCTTGCTCTTACTGATAAACACCAATTCATCGTTGAAGCGGCCCGTTAAGGCATGCCAATCGAAAGAGAAAGTGACGGTTTTAATGCCTATATTGCGATAAAAAGGACTGCAGTACACCTGATTCAGATCTTTTGACTTTTGCTAAAAATGCAATGATACATGCAGTCGGCTGCAATTGCATCATCTCTAAGCGGATTGATGTTTACGTCAACTTTTGCGCACCAAGGTTCATCTTTGCAGCCGAAAGCGGCAAAGGCAGGCAGTCGACGTCTTATCAGTGAGGTGGCGAATACCTCCGCAAGCCGTTCTGTCTCGGTGGGCGCTCACCGATCGCAGTTGTCTTCTAAAAGCCGTCTTGTGACTCGGCACGTCGATCGAGTCGGTCAGATTGAAAGAGAGGAAGTAGAAAGTGTGACGACATGAAACGAAATGCACTTTTTGCGCTGTGCTGTGCGTGTCTTTTGTGGTCGGCCGAATCGCTGACAAAGTGCGTGCGTGCCAAAGGGAAGCTCGAGTGCTCAACTGATCCACGCAAGGCCGGCGGCGTTCGAGTTCTGCTGATGGACCGAGACGGTGAGTATTGCGACCTCTGACTTGCCCCTATCCCCCAAACGAGGACCCTATTTTGACTTTGGCGCAGACATGACCGTTCAGGGGATTTTAGGGAGGTTTATATTGTTAAAGGGCNCAGACATTCCTTTTGTCGACGCCAGTGATCATGACAGTGACCGCTGACCATAAGAGTTCAGTTCAAACGCACACGTTTCTCAATCGCGAATTATCTATGCTAGCGATTAACGTTACTATTCCCGCGTGATGGCTCATATATTTGTTTGCAAAGATACAGCAGAGTGTTAATGTATGTGGCTATATTTGGTTGGATCGTTCGGCTTAGAGCGGACGGTCAAATTTCTAGCGCGCTGCGATATTCAATCGTGAGTGTTCATTGATAAATAGTACGCTAATGTGGAAGGCGACGCGGTGGGATGGATAGAGACAAATAGGAGAGAAGAGAGGACGAGTGAATTGATTGAATTCTGAGGGAGATGTAATCTAGCGCATGAGACTTAGTGGTGAGAGGGGTAACATTTACGAGCGGCAGTTGTCTGGGAGTCGGCGCTTCCCATCGTCGAATAATTGATGACGAGGAAGACGGGCGAAGAAACGCAGGCCGAATGTCTGTCCTTGGGCGGCGATTGCTGCGCGCAGCTTCAAACTCCGCTTTGATCGGCTCGCCGCACTTTCTCCTGCGTCAGACTGTCAATGAATTGCTGCCAGCCGATGCTGAATGCGGGGGCCAGGGATCGACGAAACCGGCGCTTTCCCACTCCGTGCAAGATTAGCCGCGCCTGTCGACGATTGAAGCGTGAGACTTTCGCTCGACGCCGCTGTCCACGTGCGCCCATTATTGGTCTCGTCAACGCCCTCGACTGCCCGTCTTTGTCGTTAATTCGTCGGCGGCGGGACCACCGAGGAGCACGTCGTCGCTCGTGCTCCGCGCCTCCCCGAGTAGCCGACCGCCGTGGTCCGCTGTTTACGGCCACGCTCTCTGCGCCGTCGGGACCGTCATCTATTGCCGCTTCGAGCGTTTCATTGCCACCGATCCGTCGCCGTTCGCCCACTCCGTCGCTGTCGTCTTCCTCGGCACAGGAGGCGAAAAGTGCGGCGCCGTCACCATGCGCCTGCTGCCGCCGCCCTTCGAAGCCTACCATGTGAATGCGTCGGCCGCGAGCTGTTCCATGGCCTCGTGCGTCAGGGCCGTAGTGGACACCAAGTCGTCGTCGTCGTCGGTCAGTTACCTCAAGTACGCCCTTGTCGTCGGCGTCGGATGCGCCATTCTCCTCACAGTGGTAGCTAACCTACTCACAATATTCATTCTGGTACGGCACCGACCGCTGCAAAAATCGATCAGCAATCTGTACATTCTAAGTTTGAGCGTGGCTGATTTGTTCATCGGTGTATTTGTAATGACATTTATGGCGGCGCAGACGTTCGCGTTCAGGTCGTACTGGCCGTTCGGCTCGTTCCTTTGCGACTTGTGGCAACTGGGCGACTTTGTGCTCAGTACCACGTCGCTGTATTCCATTTGTGCAATTGGTCTCGACAGATGGTGGAACCTGGAGAAGCCCTTGAGAGTTTTCAAGCGGAGCCGACGGATCGCCAAGCGGCTTATACTCGGCATTTGGCTGACGCCCCTAGCCATCTGGCTTCCTGTGTATTTAGCGACCAATTCCTCCACCGGATACCGTCCAAACGGGCGCTGCTATTTCGATTGGACGCCTCGCTTCCTCGTGCTCCTCGTGGCCGTGCCGTTTCTTTACATGCCGGCACTCATATTGATCGGGATGTTCTGTCGGATATCGTTGGTCGTTCGCCGCCACCTGAGGTTTCTGCGAGCGCACTCAAACAATCCGGGTAGCAGCAACTCGATCGGAAGCAGATCGCGCGAGACGACGCCGCTGCGGACGCCGGAGCCGCCGCGTCGACGGGCGGACAGCATCTCGAGCAACACTTCAGGTTGGTTGACTGATCTCGTATGTAGGCGCGATGTGGAGGCCACCCATGACTGCAGGCTATTGTACAGGGAAGAGCCCGCGATGTCAGTCGCCGCGATTCCCGAAGGTCGAATGGCAGCTGGCGCCGCTGAGTGAGGAGAAGAGCAGCGGACGGGAGCGGTCGCAGTCGGAGCAGATAAACGTTCACACCGTCGTCGGCAACCACCTGCGCATCCACGCCGTGCAATCGGTGCCGGCGCGCAAAGTGTCCATTCGGCGGCGGCTGTTCGCACAGCAACCGGACATCTCTGCCACCGGTCGCGACACGCTGGGCGCGTTTGCGGGCAGGTTGAACGAGCCGCAGCACCAACACCAGTACCAACAGCCGCAGCACCAACACCAATACCAACAGCCGCAGCACCAACACCAATACCAACAGCCGCAGCACAAGTCGCCTTCGCGCTCGGTGAGCGCCGTGGAGACGTCGACGAGTCGACTAAAAAGGATCTCGTCATCGCTGAGCAGGACGAGTTCGAAGCGCTTCTCGGTGATCGCGATCCCATCGAACCTGGCGGAGCTGCTGCAACGCGAAGGGCTGTCGCAGCAGATGCGGGCCGCCAAGGCCGTGGCGATCATCCTCTTCTGCTTCCTATTCTGCTGGCTGCCGTTCTTCGTGCTGTGGCCGGTGAAAGTGCTGTGTCGCAGCTGCGTATCGGACCATATGTACGTTCTGGCGATCTGGCTCAACTACTTTTGCTCGATGATCAACCCGGTGCTGTACACGCTGTCGAGTCCTCGCGTGCGTGGGGCGCTGCGAAGCTACTGGCCGACGGGCAGCACAGTTCGGCGCAAGCAGAGCATGTACCGAAGCGTCACCATAGTTTGACTCTCTGATCAACTGTTTTAACCATTCATATAAATGTGCAACGAAATTGTATCGAAAAGCATTGAAAATTTTTTAAAATATTAAAATTTGAAATTGAAAATCGGAATTATTTTGTAAAGAAACATTGTTTTTGTTTTGGAAATTCGAATGGGAATGGATGGAATGGCTATTTAGAGAACCGTTGCACATCTATATTCATACACGGGTTCAGAGTCCGTTGCTAAAAACATTCGGTGTCTATATTTGGTCCTGTGTTACTTGGAAATTGCTTCGCGAAATAAATTTAGCACTTCTCACACCCACCAATAGCAGACACTACGCAAAAAGATAAAACGAGCGCTAAATCGGGGCTTCACCGCGCACGGACGCAATCGGGATGAATAATACAGCGCTGGGAACATTGTCTACTCATAGTTAAATTATAATACAGCCGCTTTTCCATCTTCGTATTCGCTCGATGCTAGCAACTGGCCTGTGTCAGTTCCGAGCGAAGCAATCAATCGCCAGCTTGAGTACATCAGGCGCCCATGAACGGCGACGCTTCTTTCGATAACTCCTATTTTGCGAAAGCTATAGACAACGCGATTACCGGTTTTTTGACTAAAGCCTCCTGAGAATCTTACAAGATTGATTTTTCTAATTTTCTGCATGCACTTTTGCGTACTCTAACGCCAAATTCGACTACCAATGTCAGAATATCACAGTTTAACAGTAGACCCCTGGTGCTTTTATGTGGAGTTTTCGTGAAAATTGCTAATAAACAGAATATAAGCCTTGGGGCTTCTGATTGGAAAAAGTCGGTGCTTCTGTCTTTCAACAACTGCAAAAAGAATCTATTTTATTAGAGGACACTGCATTTGCGTCTTCAGCTTAACCGAATACAGTAGTCATCTTCAATTCTGCAAAACTTACACATTACAAACGAAAGTGCCTAATTTGAAAATCACAAACATCGCCGACAGCGACGACTGTTCGCAAAGTTGACGACCCTAGCCGTATAACTGAACATCTACTCTGGACATAACAAAATTTCTGCATCATGAAGCTAGAATGCCGGATGGTGTTTAGGCGCTCTTTGCCAACGTCTTCAAGTCGCCGATGCACTTGCTCATAATTTTCTTCTCCTGTTCGGGACCGAAACTCTTTGTCACCTAAAACACCGCCCATCAGCACCCAATGCAATAGCGTGTAAAACACGCAAATATGTCAAATATGCACATATTTTAGAAGAGTAAGGATAAACGCAACTATTCTACCATCTTCACTAACTTTGCTTTCATCAGCTATTTTTTACAGAATAAATGATAACTTCGCATTCTACGCCTTTTCTTGCGTGTATCTCATTTCCACTTTAATAAGGACATTTACCAACTTAAATCAATATGAAAAACGCCCTCTTTCAGTTGAAAAGCGTTCTTATTAAAGCGAAAATGATGAATTTCGGTGGGGCGTATAACGAATTTAGATTCCTTAAACGCAGAGTAAGACGATTTCAATACTGTTCTAGTGAATTCGGCAGAAATAAAACGAAAAACTAACCTGGTCTACGATCCAGTTGACCATGTGCTGCTGCTCGAAGCGTCGCTTGACGCTCTCGCTCTCGACGAGGTACTCGACGCGTCGCTTCGTCTGAACAACAAATGGAAGTGTACTCTTTATCTTGGATCATTCGGACGGAATCAAGCATGGCAATATATTGCCAAAAAATAAGCTCGCTTTACATGATTGATGAACAAGACGTGAAATGCTTTCGCGGTTTTTACATGCACATATTGAGAGCAAAAAGAAGCGCTGTCGACCCTTAAACCACTTTGTTTAGATCAATCTAAAGCTTCGTAATAATCAAAAAAGAGAGTATAACATAAACTAGTGGGCTGCTAATGGCGTCATTTGGATAATAAAATATATCAAAACGAGATATACCAATTCCACTTTAATAAGGGCACCTTCCAATTGATAAAAGACGTTTTCAAAACCAAAAGAGACATTTTCCAAGCCCAATCAACATGAAAACGTCTTCTTTGATATAAAAAGTCGTGGTTCATTTATAAAATGTAATTATTTAAGAGGAAATGGTACATCTCTCGGCAGAAATCATCAACAAAACTTAAAAGGCTTTTCCACCTACCTCCTTGTAGACTTGGTTGACGCGTTCGCGGTACACGGCCTCGAGTTCCAAGGCGACGTTCTCGCGTCTCACCTCGGGCAGCACCTCGAGCAAGGTGTCGTAGGCCTTGTTCGCGGTATCCACATACTAAAGCAACTCCTTTAGCATGTAAATTAATGCAATTGTTGCCAAAGATAATCGAAAAGTTATCAATAGTCAAAATTTGTCGATCAGTAACAAGAAATCTTGGATTGAATAAGGCAAGCTGCTTCGAAAGTCGATAGCGCTCTTTCCTATCAATTTATGCACATAAAAATCAAGAAACGATTATTATTCCTGGAGAAAACCGGCGTTCAAGCACCGAAAAGCGAGCTCATTTTTGCCAACTACGGTGCCTGACCAGATTTCTTGTTACTGATCGCAAAATATTGACTGTTTATTGGAGAATGTTGATAATCCTTCATAAAATCTTAAGCATCTTACGATTAGATACGGTAATATGCAAGACATCCCAGAAGAACACGCGTTATATTGAAAGTATAAATACGGCGATAAACAGAAAAAGAATTACGCTGCGGAACTGCTTGACACCGGTGAGTTCTTGGTCGCGCACTGCCGAGAGTGGGCCGATCTGATCGTTCTGGATCACCTCGTCATAATAGCCCTCAACCTTGTCTGAAAGCGTCGAGAAATTAACAGTGCTATATTTGATTCTTTATTCACTAAACAATGTATTGACAGTATTCATCAGTTACTCAAGAAGCTGACAATGAAATTATGTAAATTACTTGAGAGAACGCTAAAACTTCTCTCATTCACAACGATTTATTCGATGAAAAAGCAAAAAGTTCTTACAATAAAAAGAACGAGTCGATAAACTGCAACTGGTCGTTTATAAATTCGTGGCAAGTAAATGATCTGTTAAAGGAACAGAGCGCATCGATGCAATGACATCAATAAAGTATAATAAATATAAATCAACGAAGTTAACGCGAGTAAAATAACAGTAAAGATGATGAAAAGACTCACGGCCAAACAGTCTCAAGACCATGTAGTTGATAAAAAGCAGCGGTGGCATATGCGACATCTCTTCCTCCAGAACTACGATCTCCTTGCTGATCAAAAAGCTCCAGAGACCAATACCGAACAGGTAAGGGCCTGAAACAACCATCCACAATTATTCTCTATTCCAGCGAGACTTATGCCTGGTTGCTAAGGAGCACTTGTGCAGTAGACGTGGATATGTATACACAAATACATACTGAATAGGAAACAGAGTAATGTAAATTAGAAAGAGAATTTTGAGGAAGTCAGAAGTTGTCTCAACTGACCAATCGAGTAAAAATTGAAACGAATAGACGCTGAAAAACGAGGTCATAATATTATTTATTAGATGGGATGAACGCTTGTGACGGGTAGGTGAACCAGTTCAATAATCGCCAGAAATTGGCTAATCTTTGATCAAGTAGAAATGTGGTGAGGGAAATTCGCGAAAATGGACAATAAGCAACAAAAAGACGTAAAAGAACTCGCCAGTGACGCCGGTCTTCTCGTAGAAGGCGAGGAACCATTTGTCAGGGATGAAGCCGAGGCGGACCTTGTCTGGTCGCAGCTTCATTTCAGGATGCGGGAAGTTGGCCAAATCGCGATCGGGATGCTCCTTAAAGTCCTTGGGCATCGGCTTCCAGTTCTTGGTGTACGGGCTGACGTAGACGGTGCCCCACTCGTCAAACATCGACGTCACTTTCGGCGTCTCTGGATCTGAAACTTTTACCTTCAGTCCTCGCACAGAATTTGCTTTCCATTAAAGACGCACCAGCAACTTTCATCGCCTCGTGCTCCACTTTCTTCACCGAACCTTCATGCTTCCTAGCATGGGTTTCCTGCGACAGAGCTTCCGGCTTCTTCGGCTGGGTAGCTGGTGCCGAAGCGGCGAATCGAACCTGCTGCGCCAGCTGACGACCTATCAGATCGCGCAACACCGATCGCGACAGAGCCATCTTCACGTCGCTCTGGTCACCTAAACGATGAAACCTATTCGGATTTATATAGTGATGAAAAATCTGCAAAAGTTCGCGCTAATCGACTCTAATACTCGCTTATCTAGCCTCAATGGAGATCTGCGTTGCAATGGGAATAGGCTGCAATTCTCGCAGTCCATTTCAACCAGATTGCCTTTCTTTCGTGTTGAGACCCCATCGTCCTTTTAACAGCTCTTTATTTTACAACTTGTGTCACCTCAGATTGCATCACCATATTCGTCTGATATTTTTTCTAATAAGCAAAAATAATGTTTCTAATAAATATTTTCTGTGTTTCACATTGGAATCATTACGAAAGAATGAAATTTTACCCAAAAATTTCACAAATTACTTCGTTTATTCTAAGTCGCACTTTCGTTCGTTGGAAACAGCAAGTGAAATCGTATGTTAAAAAGAATGTTTTGTGCATCTTTGCAGGACGCTTGATTAGCGAAGAGATTCCGCCATAAGAATGTCACGGTCGCCCAAGTTTTATTGGCGAGGAAGGTGGCAGTGTGTCGAACGACTGTAGCCGGATAGTCATCATTGTTGACATTGTCGTGAAGGTGGGCACTACATCTTGCATAATGACCACTTCAAAATTGGACGCAACCTAGTTTTCACCTGACCGAAAAGACCTTCCATATGGTCACCTTATTGAAACTCTGTCAACTTGGTCCTCCCATCCAGACATGGCCGAACCGCAGAATCTTGCCAATTGTCGTTTTCTTCCGCTATCCATATTTGCCTTGTACTTACCATTTGTTCATTCACGTTGGACTAATTTGAAGATCACAGTTGAACTTCCATTAATGACCTGAAAGATTTCAGCCTCCAATCTGAAGAATCGAGCGCGTTCGACTGCCAAAGAAGCGGCGACTACTTCGACTAGAAAGATTACGATTAGAGATCGACTGAATTTGTATGTGCGGTCATGCTGTGCTTTCCTGAGAGCTGTGGGGACTAAATAGGTTTGTTGCTGCGATTTACATCCATGTTCGTACATTCAATTTTAGGGCTATCATCCACTGGGCTCCACATGAACTTGGAAATGAGCATCTGTTGGATCGCCTGGCTTACATTATCGATCATCAGGGCCAGCGCACTCGACCAAGAAAGTTTCCCCTAAACTTGTTGCTAATGCTTATGCGTGATTCTTTTAGCGCAAAACACATTCATTTTAAAAAGTACTTGTCACACGCCGAAACGATGGATATATCGAAACGATACTATTGTCTTTTGCGACGACCCAAATGTTCGGAAGTGTCCGGCAAAGTCGAGTTGCGAACAGATATGGCTGGAGAAATATGCATGCTGCGGAATCGACGACGGTATATTTTCGCTTCGAATCGCGCGTGTTTCGGAGCCCACGCATCTACCAATAACCGTTTTTCGTAATGGCTTTGATTATTCCATATTTCAATATAAAAATGCCAGCCAAACGCTAAATCAGTACAAATTTGCCAGTGACTACCTTTCATATACCAAGATTGCACAAAATGATGTGATAAAAGCGCAAAATCAATTAGCCACAAACTTTGTGGTATATTTTAGAACTTCCGTCGTCCACGTATCCGATGCCAGAAGAAGAAACGCGTGAGATACAGCTGAAGCATTTAATACGTGCGAGGCCGAAGCCCAAAAAGCGGATTAAAATTGTAGAAACTGATCGCAGAAAAGACGATTACGGCGAGCGGTCGATGTCTCGTACGATGGTTCGTCTCAAAGGGAAGCCAGTTGGAAAGGGATCGATTTCAAAACTACCCATTGAAGAACTGTTCTCATCGCACGAAGTGCCGAATGTAGATTCTGTATGGGGACCGCCTATAAATCAGTTTAATCCGCCGGTGGAACCAGTAAATGTCGAACCGGCCTTCACAGAGATCGCGCTTGTAACTGCTGGCCAACCAGAAACGACGACAACAACGACGACAACGACAACGACGACGCCGACGACTGTCAGCGCACCATCAGAACTGCTTGAATTCACCGATTTCATAAAGGTGAGTCCAATTCTGTCAGTAGTTGCTATGTCTAAAATTAACCGTGGAAAAGTGGTTTCCATTTGTTGTCTTCAGCAATTACTTCAACGCAAACAAGGCTGGAAAATGAAAAACGCTTCTCGACGCAAATCCAAAGAAAAGACACGACTTACTGGTGAAACGACGAGCACCACCAATACCCCATTCATAACTGCTCCTCATGCCCCTACAGAAACAACAGTAATTGAAAATGGTTGGAGAGTGATGGACAGCAGAGGCGGGAGTGTTAATAATGAAGAAGACAGCAACACCGCAAGCTCTGATGAGGAAGCGATGAAGGAAATGTACAAACGACTGCAGCCCAAAAAACCCCAGTTCCCTCGAAAAGCAATCGATGGAAGTAGTGTACCGCCACAGATACACATTATTCAAGAGGGGAGCGTGGAGCAGATTGATATCGGCCAATACAAATTCATCGGAACAATCACTCTTGTTCAGGATCAAGGCAAGAACATTCTAGTCGACACCGGCTTATCTACAGACGAAGAAGCAAAAAACCGACTGATCGCCAGTGAGCATTAAGAAGCGATAAGCTACATAATATGATTGGTAACGAATGTGCTTACAGAACTGGAAAATTATGGCGTGCTGCCTTCGAACGTTCACTTCGTCGTAACAACGCACGGTCATCCGGATCATGCCGGAAATGCCAACCTCTTCCCAGACGCACTGCACTACGTTGGCCATTTCTCACTTCTTCATTCGACATTCAAGCTGAATGAACTGTTCGAGGTATCAAACTATCCACCTGTCCTTGCTGTCCTGATGCTTATTACGTGATATCGTTGTAATTAAAACTATTACAATCGAAATTGCGGTAAGTACAGTCATTAATTGATTGCAATCTAAGCGTGACGAATATTGCCACGCGCATCATAGCTGACCAATCATTGTACTTGCCACAATTACAATTAAAATAGTTGTAATTAAGACAGTATAAGTAATAAGCCTATGGCGCAAAAAATTGTCCTTGACAAAACTTCTTCCTTGCAGCGCGAGAAGTTAGCTCTGAACGCAAATGTCGAACTACAAAAAACCCCGGGACATACTTCGGAAGATATCTCTGTGATCGTTAAACACACTCAGGCTTATGGGAGCGTTGCCATTTGCGGTACGTTAATTGAATACAGAAGGGTTCAAATGATTTTCGAACGCGTATTTCTTTTTAGGCGACACATTCATCGCTCTGGAGGATATAATGTACCCGGCCATGTGGCAACCATTGGCGTACAACGAATCGTTGCAACGTGATAGCCGACGCAAGATTATTTGTCAAGTGGACAGCATTGTTCCCGGTCACGGACCGATGTTCCAAGTCTCACCCGTTATGCGCCAAAAGTTTCGTTGCGATCGGCTCGGATGAAATGCTCAAATAAAACCGATTCGCCAACTCTACTGCAGTTCTTCGACTATCTTTTGGATCTTGACTAAAATATTGCATAGGTTGTACAATTTTGCAGTTGCTACTGCAAGTAGCTGCAATAGCCAACGTAAATAGTTAAAAATATTTGTGGATCACAACCACCGATAGCACTAGACGTGAGGATGGGACATAATTGAGGGACGAGAATGTATCTTTCAAAGTGATCTCCAAATTGTTCGCTCTGAGTGCTTAGGTAGGGAGGGTGTGGGTGAATTTTTCTCGGTAATTAATAAACAAAGTATTATGGGGTAAAGTTATTTGACTTTTTTTTAAAATGTGGCCAAAGCGAGTGCTAAAAATTCTTGGGGATAGATATGCCTCATAGTCCAAACACAGTGGGACAGCACTAAAAAATTGCATCATGCATCGCCAGCTGTTTACACGGCTTGAGTCACGAAGCGGCCGCCTGTCTACCGTAATTCGAGCAGCAAATTTTGCCGAGCTAGTGTCAGATTGTCAATATTTTTGTTGAAGTAGTGTCGATTGCTTGAATTTGACTGATGAATGCTGTCGAAAGCACAACAGACGTCGATGATGCTGATTCGTTGTGCGCGTTTGTGCGGCCTCAGCAAGCAGGCCCATTTCTCATCGTCTCTGTCATGTTTGTCGTCGACGGTCGTCCCTTCGACTTCGCTTCTCTACTCGACGAGTGGAAGCAGCGGCGTCGCTCAACCGTCCCCCGGTGAAGTCCAGGATCCGTATGGAAGGCCGTCAAATCCCCAGCTGAACCATATTTGCATTCGTGTTCGCGAATCGGTTCGTTATCTTACTACCGTATCGTCGCTTCCTTTTTTCCAGCAGTCCCTTACATCACTCTTCTTCATATCTTTCATTCGTTGGCTGGCAGTGTATTGTATCGAGGCGGATAATTAATTTGAGCAACTGCAAGTTTCCTGGAATGTAAAATTAGTGATATGAACTTTGTGAATTGTCGGTATACGCAGTAAGGCGAATAAGAATGTTCTTGAATAGCGTTCTATAATGGATCTATCATCTGATGGAGGTGCTTGCAGGTGCCGCTTGTATTTCGTCGCCAACTGGACTACACGTTCTACAGGACTAATATGGTGTTCGAAGATCGCATATTCAATATGACTGCAACGTACTAAAATAGTTAATTATATCATTCATGCACTATATGATCGTATTATATTCAGGAGCCTGAATCAATACTGGAATCGAATGGCGACGATTCGATCGATCAGCGGGCTTACAACGGCTTATTGCGAACTAGAGGTTTGATTTAATCGTGCAAATTATTTGTTCGTTGGTGGCAAGATCCCGCTTGGATGTGTGTCATTGCTATAATGTTGCATATCTCGTGCATTTCATCCAATAATTTTTTAATCCTTAATTTTAGCGCGCTTTTCGCGACATTACTTTACAGCGAAAAAGACTAAATGATCGATATCCCTGCCCATCCATAAATTCTAGATGATATAATGAAATACGAAATAATTTCAATAAACGATGTTTTCGGCGAAAGATGCAATTAAGAAGTACAAAATTGAAACAATCGTAGTGATTTACGACCAAAGTCTTACATGGATGGCGCTTTCAGCCTTCAATTTCCAATACTCCTCCATTTGAATTTATTCTTGATCAAAGATTTCAACGTTCATTTTATATAAGTAATATTCGTGATTGTTAATCAGTATTGCAGCGAATGAAGTATCTTATCTTTCAGCCATTGAGTATTGTACCATTTCACGAAGATGGAACTGTAAAATTGCGCTGGCGTGTCAAGTATGTTACATTACTGCAAAGCCTCAACTTCATCAGTAATCCTCCGAGCAAATATGCACAAAATGTAATACTTTTCCGTTATGGCGACACGAATGCAATAATGATCAATATTCTGCAGGCAAAGTGGTTCGATGGCTATTCAATCTTTTACGTTGGCGGTGACGGCCTTGTGTATCGAGTCGTGATGGACAGGGTTCGTGCATTTTATTGATTTGATGTTCGATTATTCATTCTTGTACTGTACATCCCTGATCAGTGCAGCACTTAGATATTCAGTCAAAAACTGCATTTCCCGTTGAATTTGTTTATACCGGTAAATGGGGGACCGGCACGTTTTGACCGGTATACGTTTTCTTGTTTGTATGGAAAGATACCCTCTTGGACTGACGATCTTGACCACTATAACCGAAACCGCTATAACTAAATTTCACTGCATATGTAGAAACAGTTGAGTAAACTTTATATTTTTCAATTAATTTCAGGTGCTGCCTGACGATGAACGCGCGATGACTACCCCGAAGTCACCGGTGCAAAAGATAGCTGAAAAGATAGGGGTCGTTCCTTCGGTCGCCCGCGTCGAGACTGACAATTCGAAATCGCGCGTTTAATTATTGTTTGCTCTACGAGTATTTGTTGTCTCCTGATTTTGCAGTCGTAATCGCTTTTGACGACTAGGCGACGTTATAGTCGTATATGTTGCGATGAAATGAAATTTACGTTATTTATAAACCTGTTGGAAATGATTGGCTTTTAAAATCTTCCCACAGGGAAGAATGGCACCGTCGATTATTTATTTGCAGCTTACAGTAATAAAGATGCAGCGAACGCGCGTCAGTGACAATTCAATCCCATTTGGAAAGAGGTTTTTCTCGATTGCCTTCATATACACAGCAGATTGTCGCATTCGTTTATTAGCAATCCTGCATATCATTTGCCGGAGGTCTGAGTGGATATACGCCTCCAAACAATTTTTGCTGCTTAAGTTGGCGACCAACTCTACCAAGTGAAGTGGTTCCTTTATATCGGCAAAACTTTTCCATACCTGAGCCGAGCCGCTCGGGGCGAACGGATATGAAACTATTTAGGGAGGAGTGTATACCGGAATGCATATGTGAAATTTCACTGTGTAATAAAATGGACGATTTAAACAAAAGAGTTTTAGGCCTCAGGGACTTCATTATAACCGTCCCCGTAACGCACGCAACCGCATAACGCGAAATGATCTCCGACAGCATTCATTTCTTGTGCCACGCTCTACCAGCTCGTCTGGAAATGATGCGCTCTACATTCTATTATTATGTTGTCTGTTTACCTGTTTATGATGCAATCATTCGCACTCGTTACGACTACTCAAGTCTGAACCATAACACACGCAGACAGTGGAGCGATAATTTCAGTTAAAGTTTATTCATTCAGCGACAACAAACGAGTAGAATTTTGAAATTCGCCGTCACGTAATGCACGTGCGTTTTTCGTGCGAGAACAATATCTAGTTTTAGTTGTCATATTCCATTTAGTAAAACGGCTACCATTCACAAAAAGATGAACGAACCAACGATGTATTCGGACGGTTTTGTGAATGAACCTTGCTCAATGGCGTGCGCGAACGTCATTCACGACTTTTGTTCAACTTAGTCTGTGATTTATGGTTTCTGATAGAAAAATGGGTTTTTCAACTGTTTGTCAAGTTATAAAATGTTGATTCTTTGTGAATAGAGATCCTTCTATTGTCTGAAGAACTGTGCGTCAGCCAAATCAAAAGATCTTTCAGGAAGCCACTTCAAAAATGCGGACAGAAACTATACGGCGAGCCAATTGTGTTCGGCGAATTTCGTCCGACCGTAAAGTGTCCGTAAAGTAAAGTTTGATTTATGTCAATTGTAGAGTCCATATTCGGGTTTTTCCTGATCAAGTTTCATTCATTTCTGACGCATCGCTCAAGAGTTGCGCACTCCGACGTACAAATACAACCGAATCGACATAAATGTGTGTGACTCGTATTTTACGATTCCATACTTCAAAGGTTACTCACAAACTCGCCACATACAGTTCTTGCAATTCAAACGAGTGCAATATTTCATTTCATTCCCTCTATATAAGACTTCTATTTACTCTAGGACTTCTATTTACTTTGCAGGTATGATAAATCAGCCGTTCACAAAGCGATCAAATAGCTCGGTCAAAACAATCTTCTGCCTCCTATATCTTCCAACATTAAAGCCAAGGCAATAATTAAGCCATATGTACAGAATTTTGCGCTCATCAGTGAAAATCAAACAAATGAAATACACGAGACAGATGTGCGAGCGCGGCCCTAAAATTAATGCTTTCAATCTGTATTATACCATTCAAGGAGATATGAGCGATTTACAGCAAAGCCTATAATGCTCTGTAGTTTCGCGTCGGAGCTCATCTATGATCAGAAAAGTACAAAGGTTGACACTACTTTGTGATAAATTGTCGACTAAATAAAGCAGGAGTTGCAAAACAGAAGATCAAAAAACAGGGTGCGCCGCACCTAATACGCTTACTCAACCTGTAAACGACAGTTCCATTCATTTTCCGCAAAGAGTGAAACAGGTATATTTGAATGAACAACCGGTAGCTCGGTCAACGAAAGAGAATGAGCTGAATAATATGTACTTAGTCATAGGAACGCAAACAATATCCTAACGTACCACATCACTTTGCAGTAAAAATTACGATGGGCTTCGTAGCGAATGCTGACCGTGTACATACTCATTTGCCTAGTAAGAGTGCTTTGATTTTACTGAAATTGTAGTTGAATGTATTTCTTTTGATTGAATATAATCCAAAAATAAAGAAGAAATTGACATAAAATTTTGATACAAAGCGACATCGACTGTAGAAACCCACTCGAGACATACCCATGATTCATTTTCAAAGGCTCAGATCGTGACACGATCTATAATGCTTTCTCGATGTCTTCACTCAGATTGCACCTATGTTTGAACTGTAAACAGTTTACAAAATTTTGATGAGTAAAGTGCACTCGGTGAATGACGTCCGGTCGATGTTTTTAGTCTGTATGGCAAAAAGGGCCAATGATGCGTTAAAAATACGTTGAGCAGAAACAATCATGGGCCAAAGTTCAGAAAACGGCCTTCTACCGCGACTAGTACTCGTTCTGGAGTTGTGTGCGTCAGCGAGTATATATGAATGGCGAATTCAGTGAATGGGATCAGTTGTTAGTCTCAGAATAGCGGTGGTTCACCCGCATTGTTCACAGTTGTTCCACACTGAAAGAGAAGAAGACGAAACGATGGGCATATCTATGCATTTGGCGCTGATGTCGCTGGCGGCGGGGCTAGCCGGAAACTTCCAACTTGGTTATCTGGCATCGGTGCTTACTCAACCGTACATTGCCATCGAGCAGTATATCAATAGTTCGTGGATTGAACGATCAGGCGAACCGATTGAACGCGGAACGCTGTCGCTTTTGATGTCTGTGCTGAACATTGCCAATCCCGTAGCGGCAATTTTTGGTCAGATGATAGCGCTGTCCATGTGCAATCGCTTTGGTCGGAAGAACACAGCGCTCATCGGCTGCACTTTTATCTTCCCCGGTATATTAATGTGCCTCGGTGCCAAGCAGTTCTATCCTTACTACGAACTACTCTTCGTCGGCCGACTGATCTGGTCGGTGGCTGTTGGCATTTTGATCGTCAATCAAACAGTTTGGTTGGTGGAAACGTCGCCTGCGCAGTACCGTGGTACAGTATCGTCTATGCAGGAAGTGTTCGCCGCCTTAGGTACATCATTCACGGCATTTAATTCTATGAGACAGCGCATGCGTCAACTTGCTTTAGGTGGTTTGGTTACGCAGGCGCTCGGAGTTCCGTTCAGTAACGACGATCTGTGGCCGCTGATGTTCGTTTTCCCGTTGGCTATCAACGTGTTATGCGTGATCATGTTCTTGTTCGTACACGATTCGCCGTACTATCTTCTTCTCCACGAAGATTCTATGACATCCGTAAGAGATTTTACCATCGAGTGACAGCAACATGCAGTATACGGTGGTTTCCTTTCAGGCAAAGAGAGCAATTGCCGCTTATCACGGGACGAGAGATGAAGACATAATTGGCGCGCAATTGAAGGCTTGTCGCGAGGAGGGCGCATCGAGCGCCGCTATCACCGATGAGAAAAAAGTAAATGGAATGGACATAATGTTCCGACCGTGGAAGGCGAACGACAACGTATCTCAAGTGCTATTTAGAGGGGCGTGGATAGGAGTGATGGTGAAGGTAGGTTGATAAAACAGAGGTCGCAAAAATGAATAACGATGAAATAGTACGTTTGCAGATAGCCTACTTGTTTACGGGTACGCGGTGCATTCGGTCGTTCAGCACATACGTCTTGGATGACATGGGTCAATGGTCGTACCTTGATGCTCGCTACGGCTCCCTAGCCATGAGCCTTCTTCGAGTTCCCATCACTTTCATTCCCGTCTTTCTGGTCGATCGCATCGGTCGACGGCCGTTGCTCCTCGGCTCGGCCGGCACCAGTGTCATCTTCCTTGCTATCACAATGTTCTCCCTTTCTCAAGGCGAGGACTACAAAGTAAGAGAACTCTTTTCGCCATCTATAATGCAAACGATTAATCTATCCTTCTAGATTGGCACCTTGTTGGGCGTGGCCTCTCTGCTCACGGTCAACTCTATCGGCCTGGGATCGCTGGCGCGTTTCTACGCCGCCGAGTTGGTTCCGCGAAAGCTGCTGCTCAAGGCCGTCACCCTGTTGGCAATCATTGAGGCCATCTTCCGAATCGGCCTCGAGTTCAGCTTCTATCCGTTAGCTCACACTATCGGTGTTCAGTACTTTAATGTCTTTCTGCTGCCAACGCTCATCTTTTTCTTTCTCATTTACTGGTATTGTCCCGAGACTAAGGGTCGGTCGGTCAATGCCGTCTTAAATGAAATGGCCAGACAAAAGGGCGTCAAAGTTACTTTCCAGACTTGAAGACGCCGATTGTTCGCTGTTTGGATGAGCTGAAAGTGATGTTGTATATGTGTCATTCTGTTGTTGGTGTACATTGTAGATAATTTAATCTCATGTTGTTGGTTGAGTCACAAAAAGAATATACTTTGTCATTCGTACCTCGAACAAACAAAATAAATTATCAACAATCTTTACATTAATAGCTAATCGTCACGTAATGTAACATTCAAAATTTCTTCGTCAGTAAGGAAGAGCCCAGGGTATACTGTGTGAGCATGTATTGTGCGCATACCGAAGCGGGCTCAACTTTATAGTCAAGAAAACAAAGGGAAAGATGGAATTGGGAAAGTCAATGAACAGGCGAGCTTCCCATTACAGACTGTTCGTTGTGAGACAAAGTTCCGCTTTCTTCATACTGACGAAGTATTTACAACTGTACTTTGCATGAAACGAGATCACTGTGTTCGATCAAGTGACAGACTCTACTGCGTGTTCCGAATTATGTTCGACAGCGTCAAAATTGTCAGCTTCCTGCGCCCCAATGCCTTCGCGAATACTTTCGAAATGCGCCCAGACCATTCCACCGGCGGCGCAGGTTTGCAAAAAGGCGATGAAGAGAAAAAGAAAACCGGGATACCAGCCAACTGTGGCGCTGTAGATGTTATTGTAGATGAGATTGGTGACAATGAAGGCGAGGTCCGCGGCGATGCCGAAGAGCGAAAACGCCCGACCGATCTCTTCTTGCTCTACGAGCTGCGCCATGTAGGATACGATGGCCGGTTGCGTGATGCCGGCTAGAGAGCCAAGTACGTTGGCCACATACATCTCCCACGGACTCGTCGCCACCCCAATCATCAATGTTCGCGCCGAACTCGCCATCAGACCGATTATGATCAGAGTTGTCTCGCGTAGCTTGAACACTCGTTTTCCCACGAATAAACCAGCCAAAGTGCCAATAATCACTAAACAGAGGTGGTAACGTTTTGTATTATCGATGAGCTTCACCGTATGAATCTCTTTTTATTATTTAAGTTTAGTATTTCAACCAATGATAAGTTTTAGAGTAGTATTAAGAAAGATGCAGAACATTCTTATATTTTCTTTCCCAAACAGAAATCACTTACAAAGGAGGTAGCCAGAGCCATTCCAGTAACCAAGTTGCTCCGCTTTCCAACAGAGCGCGTTGCGTCCCGAGCAGCGAAATGTATAAATGCTCATGACGCTACCTGAAGAATTCATTCAATGTGAGAAGAAAGTGTAAAGAAAAGGTATTGAGATTAACTAATTCGCGTCTCCACGGACGTCGTGTACGTAAGCATGAGCACAAAGACGGCCAAGAACATGAGCGCCCGACGATATCCGAGACGCGGCTTGCGATACGTCCAAAAGCCCAGCTTCATCAAGGTCCAGATCTCGACAAGAATGCCGCGCAGAGTGGGCGCACCTTCAGTCGGTCCGCGCGCCCTTCGCTTTATCTCCTCGATGCCCGGTCGCTGAGGGATGCGCCAAAGGACGTAGATGAAGGCAAGGACATACATGAACAACTCGATATCCATGCCGAGTGGAATGGATAAGTCGCTGAAGAAGCCGGCCGTGAAGCCGCCGAGAACACTTGAGAGTCCTTGAGCGACGGTGAAAATGCCCGACCGGATGGTCAACTGACTCTTGTCGGGAGTGATATCGGCGAGGTAGGCGTTGCATGACACTGGCACCAAGGCAATGTATCCTGTCGCGCCCGTGACGATGCCGAAGATCAACACAGTGAAGTAAGGAGTGTTGGCGCTGTTGCTCAGCGTCAGCATATAACCGTACTCCGACACTGCGATACCCGCAATGCCTAACAAAATGTTCACCTGACGGCCATGTTTGTCGCCGTATGCTCCTGAAATTAAAAATATGGTCACACACACTTTAGGATCAGTAACTTCATTCAGCCCTCTTATGGTGACTTTCTCGTACGATGTGATTAGGGACGCATATATTCGATACTATTTTACGCAAATAAGCAATAATCAGTGTCTTTCGTATGTGTTTTGAAAATGAAACAGAGAATTCTTTCAATGCCATATCTGTGCTACTAAGCATACCTTCCGAGACACACATACGCACAAGACTTCTTTCCATTCAAAAAGGAAGCTTTGTTGACATGGAATCATTGACAAGTGTTCAACTTGATTTGGAAAAGATCTGCATTGACTTTGAAAGCGTTTCTTATAAAGTGAAAATGGTAGAACTATAAACTTCACTCTGTGACACATCATTGACACTTTAAAATACTCTATTTTGAAAAATCGAACATCCTAAGCAGGGAAAAACTATTGACCTGCAGTTCGATTTATAGATTTTGACTAAACTTATTCCGAAATAAAATTAGCTATTGAAATAGGAACCCCCGCTATACTGCTCTTGTAAAATAAAAAGTCATGCGTCTGAATGTAATCCACTTCAAATCTTACCTAAGATTGTGTCAGCAAATATGGCTGGCGTGAGATAGGAGATGGCGTTGTACAAGGACCATTGCGCGCTGCGCGACTGCACGCGGTCCTCAATGTCGTGTGTTGCAGACAGATCTTTGCAGTTGACGCCGACTTCGTCACTGTAGTACATACGACAGACCTTTTCGTAAAGGCCAGGCGACTGCAGAGTATTACCAAATACCCATCCCAGATAAATGAGGAAAATTATGGGTTCAACAGTGATATGTTTCATCCATTTGAGCGAGACCATTTTATTTTAAATATCAGCGTCTAGCGCGCAAGTGTTACGCACAATGCGACGCGCTCATCAACGTGCCAGCAGCATGCATATTTCGGCGCCTTATCAGCACTTACGCCGTCTGCCGCATCGCACTCAAAATTTTACGCCCTCGGCAATCAACTAAAGCAAATTACTCTTTAGTCAGTAGAAAAAACCACAACTTTAACTGCTTGCTCTTATTATTACCGAGTTTACCATTTCCTCGCAATATATTTAATGTACTCTGCAGCGAGTACGAAAAGATAGAAACAAACGAAGCTATCGCGGGTATTCTTTAAGTACAACAGTTTTCAGTTGTACGGCATGGTAGAGAGACCTACTAGAAAATTTAATGAAAATCTCTAATAGTAAAGAATATAAGACGAGCGAAGTCGAATTACGGTAGCAGGGTTGATACCCGTTATCCGGAGGATGGCAGCTAAGCAATCTGGTATATGAGGCCAGTCTCATAAAACTTCTGAGAATTAGCATTGTAAATTCAGCTGTTAAGATTGAGATTACATTTTTTAGTTGCATGTTTCATTAAAATGTTATGACTGTTGAGATATTAATTCTCAATTCTCAACAGCTTTTTGAAGTAGATTTATGACTGACACGTTCTGAAAAGCCTTAAAAGCAGGCAGAAAAACCATTTTTCAGTACCACTCCTTAAAAATTTCTTAGAAATTAACAAGGCATTCAATTTTGTTTGCAGCTACCGTTCATAGCTCTGTTAAAACATCCTGATCGACGGCTTGTGTTTTAAAACGAAATTTAGGCAGCAAAAAGTAAACAAAGCGCAGAGAGAACGGTGAACTTCTGAAGAATTTTTGAACATAGGCGAAGTTTGCCATGCGATTACCAAGAACGTATAATTTGTCCTTTCGCTTTAGCGTGACTTAACAAGTTAATGAAGTATGCTTGAATTTAGTCTTTATCAGCCGCAGGAGGCAAAACAGCTTTATCGGTTCGCCCTCACGTTTCAAAGTTAGAATTCGAAAACCAGGAACTAATACTTGTTATTACTAATGGTCTGAATTTGTCATCACTGTCCTACTGTGCTGAGAAGTGAAATAAACTTGAGATATGACCGCTTTTCTTCTCTCTAACTGCATATCTATGTATTGTACGCTCATAAACCCTGTATGAAAAACTGATTTAAAGCAATATGAGGCATTGAGACACCATTGCAGCAAAGAGCGATTTGCGGGCGACGATGATGCAATGCAGAACAGAGCAACGACAGAGAGAGATAATTGACGAAGAGCAACAAAAGCGCTTCCATTCGTCGAGACCGCAATAATTATGCGACCTACTGCGTCCGACGCACGTTAGACGCGCCCTGGGCGATTTTGTCGGACATTTCGCATTATAAGCATAACGCTTTTAGCGTGCTGCGGCATCGGTGAAGCTGCCGTTGTCGGTTGGTCTCGAGTAGCGATCGCAATCGACTATGCTTCACTTTACATCACAGGTACAACCCTCGGTAATCACTCCCTTCATCTGAAATCACTTCCCTTGGATTCAGTTGATTCCCATCCCGCATATGTCGCCCTTAAGCGTCAAGGCGCGATTTCGAATTTTTCGAACCACTCTCGCTACCCTCATGCTACACGCAGTGGGTCTTCGACCTTCGAGTGTTGTCAAGGATGGACAAAAGAAAGTGTTGGTCGACCTAGTCACGAAGTATGGTAGATTGTCGCGGGAACGCGACTATCGATTCATGGTCTGCTGTCCCTATCGAATAAGCGCCTGGATCGAAGTTGCTTGGGTACTCAACTGCACCGGTAAGCCGCTCATAAAATGCGCTTAAGAATTGCATGACGCACAGAATTTTTATGGAGAACGCTCCCATTGAGAGATATGTGCAGTTTATGTAAATTTCGTTTTCGTCTGTCCAATTCGGCCGAGACTCTGTTTTGCGACGACTAACAGAATCAGTTTATGCAACACTGTATAAAGTTTAGCAATTGATAGTCTAAGCACTAATTTTATTGAATCTATAATAGAGATGGGTACCATCATGCGCCCCTTCCCCAGCCGCGGGGTGGGGGTGCATGGGCTTGCGCAGCCCCCAAAAATCTTAGCTTGGAAAGTTGTGAACCCCCGAGCCGCTCCATAGTGCCCTCCTGTACGATATAAGTACACCAGAAATAGCGCGTAGATTATAAGAAGTTTTGCTTTATACACAGTCGGACAAACGGTAAAAAAAGAGTTAAAAGCTAACAATCACCAACGAAATTATAAAAGCTTTCAACAATAATAATTTTTCAGTAGAGGCCGCAATCAGAAGTTGGCAAGAGATCGTGCAAAATATTCAACACAGGCTCACCGACGACGAACTAAGCATGCAAATTCTACTTGCGAAGATATTGTTCGGCAAGCGGAGGTGAGCATATTTCACGCCATATCGGCCCCGTTCCATCAATCCATACGGACGTTTCAGCCGCAAAAGAACAGTGAGCAGTCTCTTGGCGCACTCCATCGTTTCGCAGGATGATACTGATTCGTGGAGCAGTTCGGACAGCTTCTCGGATAGCGGTGCATATTAACTTCTTGAACAATGGCAGCAAAGTAGATTTACTTTATTTAGATCCGATAAGTTCCCTCCGCTTTACCAGCGAAGGAGCATCATTGAATATCAAGCGAAGCCTTTCGTTGGAGCTCGAACTGATCGGTTCGTCCGTTACTTCTTTTTAAGAAAAACAATAGTTCATTACATTATTTACAGATGTAGACCTCAAATATATTGCCAATAATTTGCTGAAGGACGAAGAGCAAGAAGAGACTGTAAACTCATTATAGACATTAATCACGACGCCCAAGGGTTCATTTTGCAGTGGTTTATGCATTTATCAGATTGTAATTTTCTCGGCTTCCTTCTTTGGTTCAATTGTTACACGAATAGCCACTTTCTGATGGCATATTTGATCA
>NIUQ01002897.1:0-19936 GCA_002796945.1 Plectus sambesii
ACGACTGACGCACTAATTTTTGTATAAACTCTACCCCTATACCCCTAAAATTCACTTCGCCAACCCCGTCCGCCACCCTTTCGGTTGGCGCGTTCGCTACCCTCGCCAGCGGACAGTGCGCAAGGCGGTTTTGTAAGGGAGAATACCGACTGGCGAGCGATACGCCAGCGAGGCGTCCGCCAGCCAGCAAGAATACGGCCACAGATATAACGGGTGAACCAAATAAATTTACACTTTTTTAATTTGAATAACTTTGCCCAAACTGAACGGATATATGCAGATTTTAAAATTTTTACAATCCCCACGTTGGGAGAATTTTTTGGCAAAGAAAAATTTGGGGTGCACGTAGAACAAAAAAATTTTCAAAATGGTTTTTTGGGGACCGCTCTAAACTTTGAATGAAATAAGAGTAGAATTATTTAAAAGTACCCTCAAATTTTAGGGGGTCCCCCCATTTTTTGGGTCATAAATTTCTCTTTGCCAAATAAAATTCTCCCAACTTAGGGATTGTAAAAATCCAAAATTTACATAAATCTGATCAGTTTGGGCAAAGTTATTCAAATTCAAAAAGTGTAAATTTATTTGGTTCACCCTGTATAAATTTCAGGGAGAATTCACTTTCAGCTTGAAATAAAAATGAATCTAGGAAGGATTCACTGTTAAACAAATGGACTCACTTTTAGCCGCTAATAGTGAATCCGATTCACTATTAGTCAATAAAAGTGAATCGGATTCAATTTTAGTCGGATTCATTTTTATGCTCGACACCGGCTGCAAAATTCGTATTTCGCGTGATCTTGAGTGGAATATTGCAAATTTATCGTACTTTTGACACTGATCAATGATATATCTGAATTTTGATTAAGGTTGAAAAGTGTTACAGCGTTTGAAATTATCAAACAATTAGTGGCGTATCGCAGCAAATTTAAATTGGCGCTCATTTTATCGCTAACATGATACAAAACTGCCACCGCATTGTGACCAGCACTTTACGTGAAAAAATGTTTCGATTGTTAAACTTTTGAAGTGTTCGAGTAAGAAGCCTTCAAATACAGGGTGCGGCATAAGTTTGTTCTGGAGTTTGAATTTGTGTTTCTTGCTAAAGAATAACGAAAACAGAAAAAGCACTAAGCAGAAATGTTTAGTAGATAACAAGCAATCAAACGCCGAAAGGATATTTGAAATTATCGCCTTTCGCTTTAATGCACCCTTTAACTCTTCGAGGTGATACAGGGTGCGGCATTTATTCGTTCTGGAGTTTCAACAGTTTTTTCATAATGAATAATAACAGCGATGGAAAAAGCATTAAGCAGTCATGATCGGTAGATTATAGGGAATCAAACATCAAAGTGATTTTCAAAATGATCCCCTTTAGCTTTGATGCGAGCTTCAATTCTGCAAGGGAAATCATTGACTGTAGCGCGCAAGTATTTTTGTGGAGTTTTTACCCACTCTGCGCCAGCAAGGCGGCGCTTTTGGATTTTGCCGACTGGGGCATTTTAACTAGGAATGTCTTCGCTACTCATCACAAAAGAGCCGCCTCTTTAGAACAAAAGCTAAAGGCAAAGTGAGCGAAGACTCCACAAGACGCCTTGCGCGCCACAGTTGATAATTTTGCTCGAAGAGTTGAAGCTTGCACTAATGCTAAGTGATCATTTGGAAAATGCTTTTGACGTTCGATTCCCTATTACCTACTCAACATTTCTGTTTAATGATTTTTCTGCTCTTATTATTTTTAAGAAAGAAAATTTGTTCAATGTAAAATTCCAGAACGAACTTATGTCGCACCCTGTAAAATCCGGTCTGCGAAATTGCGAATATTTAGTATATTAAATTTAATTATTTAACCACACCGATTTATCTAGAGTAGAGTAAAGGGATCTTCTGGGTTCAGTTTAAACTGTACAATAAGCTAGGCTCCTTATACAGTGAAACCTGGATATAAGAGACCCGGATATAAGAGCACCCCGGATATAAGAGCAATTTTTGGATTTCCCTTGCTTGCTCTTATATCCGGGTTTCACTGTATAAGAACATCTTCAGTCTCTTCATGATTGACATAGGGTCCGGAAAAGTAAAGAAAAATTTAGCTCTCAGAACGCGTAGCATATGTTATGATACAAAATCTTTTTCAAAAATAATAAAGGCATTATAATCCAATATTTGTTGCTTACCAGTTACGATAACATTCTTTTCCATAAGACAAACCAGTCACAAATGATTGCGTGTCGAATGAATTGATAAGAGCGTCTAAATAAGGTTCAGAATATATTAGATTGTAAGGATAGAAAAAGAGGGTCCGTCACGTAAATGTGGTGGATTTGAAATTGCTATCATTTTTGAACCGCGCAATCAATTTTGCTGAAATTTTGCAGGAATATAAAAGATTGGTTAAATTATTGCTATCCTGAGTTTCAAGTTATTTGGTTAGCGCACTTTCTGTAACAAAGCGTTCAAGTGCAACCGTTTCAGTTCACCTGATTTTCCGTCAAAAACGAAAAAATGAAAGATTTTGTGTTTTAAATAGCTCGGCCCAGAATAATCCAACTGAGCTGAAACTTAGCATAGATAATCAAAAAATATAGGGTTTAAATTGAAAAAAGAACTAATGAATTTAGTCGTGGTGCTGTCAAGATATGGCCATGCAAAGGTACGGTCTCATTTTTCAAGTGAATTGCCTGCGGCGCGCATAGCCATACACAAACGCATCCTTCCAAATGTGTGTCCAGTTTGTATGGCCTTATTTTGACAACACCATGACCAAATTTAATAATTCTGTTTTCAATTTAAACTCTTATATCTGCTGATTATCCATGCTAAGTTTTAGCTCAGTTCGATTATTCTGGGCCGAGTTATTTAAAACACAAATTTTGTTATTATTTCGTCTTTGACGCAAAATCTAATGAACTGAAACGGTTGCACTTGAACGCTTGGTTATAGAAAGTGCGCTAGCCAAATAACATGACACTCAGAATAACAAAAAACTCCACGAACCTGCTATATTCCAGCAAAATTTCAGCAAAATCGATTGCGTTTTTCAGAAATGGTACCAAATTCAAATCTATCATAATAACGTGACGGACCCTGTATTATTCAAAGAAGTTAGTTTCGCCTCATCTGCTAGTCTAATTTGACAATCCAACAACAACAAATAAGATTCAAAACACCGGCGAATGTGACTGCACCTTGCTATCAGAGCATATAGTTGGCACCCTAAGCGGATCTTGAATAGGAGGTAAAGTCGTACAAATATTACTTTCGACTCAATCTGAGCTATCGATGATGCCGCACGTGGTTAGGATTTCTGATGAATTTGGCTCTCTAATGCAAAGATTATGATGTGATGCTGTTTATGCATTTATCGTTGGAAGCGGAAACCGTGATCAGAGTAACTGAAAATTCTTCGTTCCACTCTACAGAACGTTAATATCCGAGCATTAGAATACCAGCTAAGACAGCAACGTTTAAAACTTATTTTCAGTCGGGCAGGACCTTTTCGGAAACTATTTACCTTTAAGGGAACGATCATTAATGATATACATGATGTAAAGGGGAAGAGAAAACCAACGGGAAAATTATGCTTCTGGGCGGGAATATTTAAATTATAAAACGATTGCGAAATACCTGTAGGTAATTCAAATTAAACAAAGAGCAAAACTGCGACATGCCTAGTGAACTCATATGATAGTGAAAATCTTATAAATGAAAAAAAGCAGGATCCTAACCGGTTGGTTGGTTGTCATCATCAGTGTCGTAAATCCACTGCGCTCCATTTTGAATCGCATACAAGTATCCGATCATCTTTCTCGCGTAACTGTTGTACGGAATGAGAGTTGAAACAGCAAAGTTGAGCTTTTTTTGCCTTTCAATGCTTAGAAAGTCGCAACCAATCAAGCTCCAATCCAATGGGGTGTTTTTGTCAGCTACGACAACAACGCGCCATCCTGTCTGATTAGCCAACGCTTTCACTGCATCAGTTGGATAATTAATGGTTGTAATGACGATCCACTTATCAAATTGCTGATTCATTTTTGACTTTTCAGCCGATGAATCATAAGGCGAATTGGAATAGCCGTCAAACTGTACATTGTAATACATAAGCACCATCAACACAAAAATCACTGCTTTAATGATTCCAGAATAGCGACGAAAAGAATTCATCGCTTGTTTCGATTTGAAACAAAAATGTAACTAGTATATTTATTTATTGATGAAAAAGAATCTTCTCAGTCAGTTGATCTATGGTAAAGTATCACACTCTGAAGTCTTTTGCTAGTAGATTCAACTCTGATATTTTTTCTTTTTTGTCATAAAACCAGTGAATATCAATGAGAGAGGTTTGACGTTACAGTATAATGCGCAAAAAAACAGACTTGAGTATATAGACTATTGTTCTTGGCAAGTTTAATATGCAAACATATTATTAACCAACAGCAGCCCTTAGTTCTCTTGGTTATGGCTGAAAAAGAAGTAGATTGTTGTTGGGTACGGAGCTAGAGGCGTACCGCTATGGTGGCCGCGATCGGTGCGAGTTTAATATGATAACGGACTGTGATAAAGTTGTGTGAGCTAAGGCATCGAAGCGCTTCGTGTTACTGGCGTTGTACGTGCGCGAATCAAGGACGGCGCTGCACACCACCTTTTGTAAACATAATGACACAATCAGTCTTTCCGTGCATTTGAATACTTTTCTACAGTCCAACAGCCAGTAATCATATGTAGCTAAATGTATTATTCATTTCATCTACTATACAAGCAATAGATACGGACGAGCGGCTAGAGCATACCGTGTTTGCTGCTGTACGAGCGTCAACAAATGGTGAACCTTTGCTGTAAAGATAACTCTCTGGCCTGTGTCACTGCGTAGCAAGCCTCGACGCAGCGTACTGCGGTGTCCTGCGTATTCTTGCTCACAGTAAATGTTCACAGTAATTTTCTTTAACTTTCACAGTAATAATAAGAGACCTTTTTTCTATGTCACAATCTAAACGATTTTATGTAATTGTTGGATGTGTACTTGTACTCTTATTTGTATTACTGTTCAATGGAACTGATATCAATACGGAAAATTATCGATCATTAGTTGGTGCTCTTCAAAAAACTGCATTGCTCCATCACTACAGTCAAGATTCGAAAAATACGACTAAGTGGATAGTTATTACAAGCATCGCATATCCGACAGAAGCCGTGAAAGCGTTGGCTGCCACACCTGGATGGCGGGTAGTAGTTGTTGCTGACACTAAAACGCCAGTTGATTGGAAATATGATAACTGTGACTTTCTCAGCCTAGATAAACAGCATGAGCTCAAATATGCCATTAGCAAACACATTCCATTCCGAAGCTACACGCGGAAGATGTTTGGATATTTGTACGCGATTCAGAACGGCGCCGAATGGATTTATGACACTGATGATGATAACCAACCAATTGGCAAGAGCATCTTTTCTTTTTTAAATTCATTCAGCTCATGGTTATAAGTTCAATTATTTTTGGTTCAAATCTGCACGAACAAGCGCGCGCAGCAGTCATTTCTAAGAATTCTATGACTATCCTAAATCGAAGGGAACAAAGCAGCTTCAGCAACCATCACAATTATGTAGAGCTCTAATCAGTGTTGTCTTAATACCAAATTTTTGACATAATACTATACCATTACAATTCTTTTGACAAAAAATTCAAATAATACTATACCGATACAATTCTTTTGGCCAAAAATTCAAATAATACTATACCAATACAATTCTTTGTGTTGGTATTGTCAAATAATACAATAGAATACTATGGTATTTTTTCGTAATACTAAAAAATACTATTATTTGAGTAGTACTCAAAAAATACTTTTGGAGTAATTTTTAACTTCTGCACACTTGATGTTATATAAAGCGGCCAAATGCTTGCGACTGAAAAAAGTGGAATAATACTCAAGTATCTGTTTGAAAAAGCTGTTTATTGTAAAAGATCGAAACACAAGGAGATTNAACAAGTGTGCATTCGAAAGCTGAGACCTGGGAGATATTTATGGCACACATTTGAAAATTTTTCAGGCCCCCCTATGGGTGGGTCCCCTATTTTTTGAAATTTCTTCGTTCTAATTGCAGATTGGTCCAATTGGTGCGATATTAGACTCATTTGAAAGCTCAAACTTTCGGAGCTTTAATGACATTAATTGCATTTTTAATGACCACAGTTAGAGGGATAAAATTTTTGATCGCTGATAATGTGGAAAAAGCTAACTCCATGCGAAAAAAAAATTATATCTCCTCTAAAACTGTTTAAAGAATTGAGCTTCCGACTGAGCCCAAGATTGCACTAACTGGACCAATCTGCGATGACAACGAATGAAATTTAGAAAATAGGGGGACCCCCTAAGGGGGCTCCTGAAAATTCCAAATACGCGCCATGATAATTTCCCAGGTCTCACCTACCGAATGCGCCCCTGTTAAGTGCAATCGGATCACCCTGCGGTGAGAATCGTCGATTTTAAGTGTGGGGAGAAAAGCTTTGAACACCCTGTAGAATCAAAAGCAAATTTTCATCGGTGCGACTCTCAGAATTTGAAATGACAGTGCAGGGAGGGAAGCAATAAGGAGCTGCGATACCAATACTCAGTATACACTGTTGCGTGCAAAGATCCGATCGATTTCAAAATATTCTTTCCAAGACGTTATGCCTTCAATTCAAAAGTTATAGAGACAACCGAAACGTTAAGTAAAGTATTATTTAAAAGTAATTTTTAATATTTCTTTTCTAATACCAGATTTTCGCAATAATACTATACCGATACAATTCTTTGTGTCAAAAAATCAAATAATACTATACCGATACAATTCTTTGAGTTGGTATTATAAAAAATATCGATACAATACTATGGTATTTTAAAATACTACTGGTATTTTAATACTTTTCAAAGTATTAAGACAACACTGGCTCTAATGTACTGAATTCTTCTTGTTTAGGTGAAGGACTAGCGCAATTTGATGCAGAAATAACTACAAAAGGATTAACCTACGGCTTGTCTGAAAAAGTACCAAATAAAAAGTATGTAGAAACTTTACGATTGTAAAATTTTTCATGTAATCAAAGTACTTGAAATTTATGCTGCTGACGAGAAGTGAGTGAGGGAACAGCGCAAAATTTTCAAGAATTTGCTCTTAGAGAGGCTAATATCCCTCATCCCCTCAATATGAATTTCTTATTCGACAAGCGCTGTTGATCAAACTGGTTCATATAGCACACAGCAGCCAGCAAATTTTGAATTCTCGTCTAGATGCAGATCTATTACATGTACATCTGCAAATGAAGGTGGATAAATGACGGCGGACAAAGGAAGCTTTCTAAAAACCCCTTTCAAAAACTTATTCCATTTCCTTTTTAGCGCAACGATCCGTAAATTGTTCAATCCATATGAATTTTGGGGACAGAAGACAATATGGCCAAGAGGATTTCCACTTGAAAATATTCAGGAACAAAACGATCCTTCAGCTTTTTTCTTGTGCGACCTTATTAAAACTCCTGCGATTCAGCAAGGTCTTGTCACAAAGGATCCAGACGTAGACGCTATCTACCGCTTACTACAAGCCGACAAAGTCACTGGCTTGAACGTCAATTTTAATGCCCATACTCCCCCAATAACTCTAAATGCAAGGAATCTCTGTCCATTCAACAGTCAGAATACACTCTTTCATCGTGATGCTTTCTGGTCGCTCTTTTTGCCTGTTTCTGTTGCTTTTCGAGTCACCGATATTTGGCGTGGTTACTTTGCCCAGAAACTTCTTCACCTCACCGGAAACAAACTAGGGTTCTATCCAGCGAATGCCATTCAAAAACGAAACGCTCACTCGTATTTTGCTGATTTCAAAGATGAAGGAATGTTGTACAACGATGCTGGAAGATTGGTCGATTTTTTGAGTAACTGGACATGTAATCACAGTGTGCTTTTTAACTGCATTATTCAGCTCAGTTCTGATTTCGTTGACAACAACTTTTGGTCTAGCACTGACTCAGAATTAACAAAAGCTTGGATTGAGGATCTTCAGGCGTTAAATTACACCTTTCCGAAAATTTCTGCAGATAGTAAGGAAGAATCGCAGCAAAGCAGCGGGTGTAGAAAGGTTTACTTGGATTTTTCAGCTGAAAAAACTCATCGTAGCAGTACTGCTCAAATCAGTTTAGATGACCTAGAGCACTGGTGTCGTGCAGCAAATAGCTCCATTAGTGCATGTGGAGATAAGAAACTGAAATTATCTGAAAATCATTTTAGACATTTGAAGAGCACTGCGTTGATTATAGTCAGCACTACTGCATTTCATCCTTCACTTAGCATTTATCAACGAATTTATGATCCCTTTTTTGCAACCGTTGTGTTTTGCGGTCCAGTTGAATTCGATCAAATCATGTCAACATCAGTTGAAGATTTCCCGCCTGTTCAATCATTTAATTATATAAACGTGACCTATACTGAAATTGATGCCGGCCGTCTCTCTTATTTATGTCCAGCAAAGGCAATCGAACTGCGGCTTCAAAACCTCACTGGATATGTTGTTATTTCTTTGGAAACGCTATACAATTTTTGGAACGAGCTGAAGTTTGATAAGTTCTGGGTGTCATTATCAGCGCTTGGTAAAAATGGTGTAACTATTAATGGAAATACGACTACAAATCCCGCACCAGTGATTTTGAGTATCGACAAAGCCTTGAAGAGTTTACAACTTCGCGGATTCAATATATCTCGAATTTCGCAGGCATTGATAAGGCAAACACTCAGTAACGGATCAAGTTATCAGCTTCCACATGTCAATGGAGATTTTTACGTTATACCAAAAGCTGAGCAATTGATTTTTTATAACTTGGCACACGCATTCCATGAGCAAAAGCTGGAAAAATCTATTACATTGGCTTTGATCGGCAAGGAAAGTGGGTTTGATTGGTCTGTAGTTCTAAACGACAATGGAAACGCTAAAGAAGAGTAAGTTAGAGGGCGTTTTATTCATTAACTTTAGAAATGGACAAAAATCATAACAAATTATTATTAATTAGAAAATGAACAATTCAAAGAACAAGGGAAACGACTCTCGAAATATGTAGTTGATTAGCATGTTTGAATTGAACATTAACTACGTGGCAAAAGATATTAATTTTAAACTATTTGTTCTATAAAGCTTTAAGGACTTATGAAATTTTTTAATGTTACTCATGATTCAATTAAAAGTTTGATGCTTTTTTCTTCCATAAAAAACGTTACACAAAAGCTGTTTTCGCAAATACGTATTTCAAAAGTAGATTAGTTTCCTAGCGTCTGTCCCACTAAGTCGCAAGGTCCCCTTTTTGCTGGTAGGTTTGAGCCCGTCATATGTATGCGATAGTAGAATGATCCGGTTGCCCGTCCTTTGCCTGACACCGGAATGTTCCCACTGTGGAAACTACCGCAGCAATGCTGCTACCAATCCCCCGACCCGCGGAAGGTTGAGCACCTTGGTTAGGTTATGGGTCGCCCTCAGCGGGAGTTGAACCGGCGTCCCTGAGACCGGTAAGTGTTGCTTCAGACTACTGCAACAATCGACGCACAATTTTAAAAGTACCTTCAATACATAAATTGCAGATACGACCTTAATTTTAAGCTAATGACACAAGAGGAGAGTAGATCATGGATGCAGAGCTATTCGAGCGACCTCATTTATATCAACCCAATCTCAATATCGAGACTCGCAAAAGATATTTCGGCTCGAAGAAGTTTTTGTGACAGCTTTATTAACTCTTACAAAGCTGTCATAACTGCATCTCAGTCTAATTGGAAAAGCTGATATATTTTGTTCTGATTTAGTTGCATAAAAACCCTGAATGTATCACAATTTTTATTGAGATAAGCAATGTATCCATTCAATATGCGTATCTTTAAGT
This sequence comes from Plectus sambesii, assembly GCA_002796945.1. Classification (NCBI taxonomy): domain Eukaryota; kingdom Metazoa; phylum Nematoda; class Chromadorea; order Plectida; family Plectidae; genus Plectus; species Plectus sambesii. The sequence goes on from NIUQ01002897.1 coordinate 9,899, forward strand.
CTTCGCTTGGATATGTGACAAAGAATTGTTTAGTTTGCTTGTGGTTCAGTGGATAAGTTCTCTCGCTTGCTTCTTGTGCAGGACATAAAGGTGCCTCAATTTTTCTTTTGTTCAACCACATAAGAGTAAAATAGGCACGTAATAGCCGTAAAAATGAGACACAAGATACTGTTATAACTACGGAAACATCGTGTATTCGGTGTAACAGATGTGGTGAACCAGATAGGCTTCTTTTCAAGCACCCTGCGCGGCGGTTCTGTTGGTGTCTAAGATTGATGCTCTAATATTCTCCTCTACTATGTGTTTTGGTTCCACTGATTAATAATGAGCAAAGTTTTTGATGCTTACGGATATGTTTATTGCGAAAAGAAAAGCAAATTCGGTCGTCTCATAAGTTGTGAGCGTTTTTAGCTGTACATGTTTGATCACAAATAACTCCGATAATACGCAACCAAATTCAATGCGGTTTGTTGCATCTTCTAGAGTAGCCTCTAACTTAGATTTTCTTTCTTTAATCATAAAAATTTGACTACAATAAATCATTTTAAAAAACTTTCTACGGGAGCGTAAATGGTGGCCCAAAAGTTTTGTGACCTGTTTTTGAACGATCATAACTTTTTTCTTGTTTTATTAGACAAATTCCTTTTGCACGTTTATTAAGCTTAGTCTGAAATAAAATTCCCTAAAGTTTCACAGAAATCTATCAACTTCATGGCGAGTTATGAACCAGCAAAGCTGGCGAATTGCTGCGTTGCATTCGCGTGGATGGCGCATAACGGAGATTTCTGGGAATGAATGACAATAGTAGTTATTTCGAAGATGTCTCGGTGTATGTATCAAGTTATCTCATAAGCCATGATCGTTTTTAACGTTTTAATGTTTTAACAACTATCAGGTTGTACCGGGTTTTTCCGATTAGAAGCCCCACTGTGCTTATATTCTGTTTGACTTTCCAAATAGAAGCCCCGTGGCTTCTATTTGGAGCCGAAAAGAGATCACCGTAAATAAGTAAAATGAAAATGTTTTAATTGCATTTACATGTAAAAACCGTTTTCTCTAACAGGATTTGCAAAAATCATAGATATCATTCATTATTTGCGTGTAAGATTAATTTAAAAGAGGAAAAAACGTCGCAAAATGCAAGTATGATTAGTACTGCAAAAAGCGTTATGTAATTGAATTTTCCAAATAGAAGCCCCGGGGCTTCTATTTGGGGACAAAGTAGAGACGCGAAAAGTACCAATTCTTATTACAAGTCCGGGGCTTATACTCGGAAAAACCCGGTAATTGTAACAAATATCCATTGATCACTTAACTTATACAAGCGCTTGCGAAGATATTTGAACGCTGTGTGATGTGGAATAAAATTTCCTCACGAAACTTTGCTCGCGTTACGAAATCACTTTTTCGGCCGTACGGACGTAGCGCATAGGTTAGTTATTACATTTTATCTCGCGCAAAATTTAAATACCAGGTTTTTTCCGAAATACTATCCCCTCTATTGTATATTTTCTTTTTGACACTATAGTTCCCACTGTAGCAAGAGATTATGGATGTGGTTGGGTCTCAGGCTAAGCAGAAGCTGCTTTTCTTTCTTCTATCACGTTTTCTATTCTCTAAGGCGGTAGCGCAGTGCTTATTCCAGCAAAATATGTCGTGGAGGAGGAGAAATTTCGGAAAAGCTCAGCACTGGACGCAAAGTTGGATCTCGAGAACCGATGAACAAAATATGACGATCTTCAGTTAAAGAAATTGTCTTCTCTATGGTGATTGCTCCGCCATTTAGTGAGCGGGTAACTTGACAATAAGGCGTGTCAAGCCAGCGTTGAAGAGACAACTATTCCTTGGAACAGTCTATGTAACGTGTTCATCCTATACGCTAAAACATTTATTGCGTTCTCCTGTATTCTAAAGTAAAGACGTTGATCATTCATGATCATCACAACGAGCAAGTTTCGACGTATGGTATTGAAAAAGAATGAATAGGGTCGAAAATATGTACGCGGCATAGGACTGGCCAAAATGAAAGGTCGGCACACAACGCAGGCAGTACAACTCTTATTACTGTCGTGTCCCATGTGCACTGTGTTCTTGCCCACCATTCAGTATGCCCACTTTTATGAGCACATTCCCTGCACAAATTTTTCATTGTGAGGTGCAACAACAAAGTATGATGTTATTGAAAAGTTATCAAAATTTTCTTTTCGAGAACCTTTGAGAGTCTCTCAAGAAATTATTAATTTGATGTCCATGTTTTATTGACTTTCAGGGAAAATGATTAAAACCTGAGCCACATATTAAAAAGTAAAAAAATGTGCTAGTTATCTTCATCACAATGTGGCCAACATTCTAGATCGCTGCCAGTATTCAGATGCGGAGCCGGCAAATCTGAAGGATATGCTGCGAGTTTCTTTCGCAAATCGTCACAGGAAATGTTGAGTTGAGATTTCATCTCAAAACTTGACGCACCTCCTCCATATTTGCATTCGTTGACATTGATTGGTTTCTGAAAAGATGCACTTATATTTGTTTAATAGCATTAAGCGGAATTACGAGCTCCGCGACTTTTGCCCTTGGCGGGTTTAACCGTTATCCTTGCTCAAACTGGACGCCGTACTTATATAAAATCTTTTCCGACTTTTAAAGAAGAGATATTGCTAGAATTACTGGAAAACTTTGTGCTGTATAAAATCACATAAACGCAGTCTCAGTTCCATAATTTTATGCGTCTGTTTTGATCTAGCGTTCTGCATATTATCAATAATTTTATAGTGCAATTATTGCTCTTATTTTCTGAAAATCGCCCAATCTTACTGTACTGTCATGTGATCATCATTCAAAATCGATCTCTTTGACACAATTTTTTTAACTCACCGCGTAAGAATTGGTTCGATCGTTCGGATCCGGGTTGTAATTTTCTGCTTTTACGTAATGAAAGAAAAAGTCATGATCACACCAATATCCATCACCTGTGCTGGCATCTCGAATCCATGAATGTCCTCTGCGAAGAATTTTTATTTTTTCTCTTTGCTTTCTACTTGCGCCGAGAAAAATAGATACACAATGAGAAAACTTCATATAATCGGACATTGTGTTGCTTTTTTGCCAAATGTTCATGCAAATGGAATATTCGTGGCTAGCTAATGAACGTTGTTCCATAACGAATGCCTATAATTATTATATATGGCAAATATGATATGACGTCACAATATAGCACTGCGACGATGCTTTAGTGCAAAGCGCAGATAATGAATGCTAGACCGAAATGAAAGAGACGTTCATTCGACATTTTACCGTTCTGGCTTACCACCTCGAGATAGCTGTGGTTCATGACATCTATGGAAGAGGCAAAAACTGAAAATTCCGCCCTTAACATTAATTAAGCGTTATTACGGTAAATATAAAGAGATCGAAAGTGATACTGGCCTGATACGTTCACAACAGCGGTTCAATATGGTATTGCAAATGACGCAATTAAATGCTTTTTAAGCAAAAGTACCGCCCTTAAGCGAATATCTTTACAGTACCTAACGTCTCCTTATGCTTCCTAAAATAATGTTAAGTCTCGATTTGGAACTCTTTGATAACGATGAAAATCACGCAGAGCATTACCCTTCTAACAACAACATCTTTTCCTTTGATCACCAAGAACTTTAACTTGACACTTCTCAACTAGTTCTAAAATTAAATCAAAAAGCAAAATTTAAATTTACCAATAAAGCCCCGTTGTCTGAATTGTGAAACGAAACATTTGGTAACTTCCGATTATAGCGAGCCCAATCCCAGAGAAACTGTCTGCCGTCAGGATCGTTTTTAACAATAAAACTGCAGGCTGCAATTTCCATTGTTCTAAATCGGACAGGAAATGTAACTGTAGCGTTTGGGTCAATAAATTTTTCAATATTGTTTAAGTAGTTGACGACAGTAACGTCACCGTCGAGCGCCAATGCGTAACTGACGTTTTCTCTTGCTTTTAAATATTCTGCCAAAACACAGTGTCTTCGAAAATTTTTGTCCTGCAATGAGCAGTAATTGATCTCAATTTGCATTTTTGATATTTTTCTGCACTACGCATTTAAGAATATGTATATGAAAACTGCAGTCGAGGCATATTTTTATGAAACCCCTTTAATTTTTTACGTGCGCACCACCAGTATTTCAAGCATGCTCAAAGCTTTAATGCGTAAATTTGCCTCATTTGTTGCTACAATGACTAGGATTAAGAAAAGAAACATTATCGATCTATCTTGATTGGTTCGAAAATATTCAGCTGGCGTTTATCGTAACTGCCCCTTTGCTATTTATTTTCCACCACCGTACTTGCACCAATTTCATAAAAACGATCGAGGAATGCTTAAAGATGAGGTACCCGAGCAGAGGCTAGCTTGGAGGTACGGAAGGGAACGCATTGTTTTCTCACAAGTATCTCTATTGACATTCCAAGTACCCTTCCGGTGCACACCTTTGTGCAGAAGTATTGTTTTAGTGCCTAAGTTCTGTTACCGTTTTTAAAGTATACCTTTTAAAAATGGTAACAGAATTTATGCACCAACCCAATCATTTATTTAACCACTCTTTCAGTCAAATATAATTTTTGCGTGTTGCACTTATTTCATAAATGCCGTTTGCGTAGCGCACTGAAAAAAATAACACCTTGAACTCGGCGCAGGTCGTTTTCGCATACTGATCTTGATCCAAGTCTGCGTCAATCAACTGGTGTCCGGCTATTTTCGCAAAGCAGTGTACTGAATCATGAGCTGGAGCATACTTTCTGCCGCCATGCGATGTTCGAAATATAAGAATTCTTTCGTTTACAATTTTTCCTTTGCTATCGAAGTATGTTTCATTTTTCCTTTTGAACATGTTTATGTTATTTGAAAAAGTGAACATATCCAGTGAAATTCTGTTGCTCCAAGCATATAATATTGCAATAACCACTATCAGAAATGCAAGTAAGAGCAAGGGAATTTTATTCATGCTGCAAAAGTGAAGATATAGCTGAAAAGAGAATGGCGTAAGCATAATTTTTTACTCAAAGTTTTGCCGCTGTACAGCAGCGTATAATAGTGATTTATGGTTTGGTGAAAACAGCGATGATGTACGATATAAGGTGATAATAGCTCATAACAAAGGTAGAGAGCTGTATCCGTAGATTTGCTTTGGAAATTTTGAAACGGTTTCAAAATATTCTGGCCTTCCTTTTAATGAATTTAAACCGTCTGATCAGAAGTCCGAATCAGAAATAATAACTCCCGCCATAGCGGTAAGCCGGAAATGGGTTAGTTAGCAGACAGGGATTTGGAAGTATCGCAAAGAGAACGGAAAATTCCGCCATTGAGGAATTGTGGGAGTAGGTGGGAATGGCACGGAAACTGATCTCGAAAATATATTTTCAAATCATTTATGCAGTTTTAGAGCACTATTAATTCGCCAAATGTATCGAAAAACTGCATGCTTTCCCGCCGTAATGCAACAAAATTATTAAGAAATTTATGAGAGACGGAGGCTTTGTAGACAAGACACTCTTTGACAAATGAGAAATATAGGTCTTTGTGATAGCTTTAATTTCTACTGACGACTTTACAATAGCGCACATTAGATGGATTCTTACGATATTTTAATTTTTTCAGCAGAACTATTGGTTTTAGCGAATCCGTAGAATGAGTAAAATCATAATACCCGAGAAAGATGGTTCTTGATAATGATTATTGTGAAGATTTTAAGAATGAGTAAAGGAAAACATGAAATTTCTGTACAATATTTTAATAGTATACAAGCAACACGACAGTTCGTTACGCAAATTTGACCAGGAGAGGCATAGACGGCGGTCTATTGCCACGGCCGTTGATATTGCTGTTAGGGGCGCAATGGACGGTAACCTCTCCTTGTCGGTGTGGTGGCAGCGTCGCCTGGTTACTGGCTACGAAATCGGGACGAGGAGTCGTTAAGTGCATGATCCGGCTTGGTAATCGTATACACGTGCATCTGGTATGCGACTAACGCAAGCTTTGTTTTCCCGCTCAAAAATAGTACAAAGCCGTCGGTTTCCTATGTTCACTTACAGCGAAGCAAAGTACTGTGCGATACGATGAACCTCATAAATTATACACCTTCGCTGCTTCAACGTTATTTCAGAAATAAGTTTAATCATGTTTTAATTACCGAAGCTGCCCCTAAAGCTCTCTTTTATTCGGCGGCAACCGAGATAATATTTTTCTTATGAAATATGACAGTGAAATTTTCAATTACAAGTAGCACATGACACTTACTCAAGCATTAAAATGGAGTGGAATAAAGCTGAATTAGGTTGAAATATTAAAACCGTTAAAGTAAAGCATTTGCTCTTGGGAAAATTCATCCTTTGGAGCCCCTCTTAATCAAAAATAGTCGAAAACAACTACTAGATGTGTCTGATGAAGTTTTATCGAAGGCAAGTTGACACATGGCGCATCTTGTGCATCCAGCAGCAATTATCGGGACGTTTTCGAGAAAATTATTTTTGAAGTGTACTATTGCGTGCGTAATTATTTCTTCTGTTGTGGCTCCGATCGATATCGTACTCTGTACATAATCTTTCGTGCGGCTCGTCTACTTTGAATCGCTTAGCTTGTTTCTCACCTCAATTGTTAAAATGTGTACCCCGGCGTCATGCTTCTCATACAAATTATTTAATTTTGACATGAAGTGTGTCTGTTTTTAAAAACATTGGTGAACTCTAATGAGCTATGAGAACTAAAAATGATCCATGAACTGTCTTGCTCCTCCCACAGCTAAGCCGTTTCTTTGTGAAAACGACCGTTCGTATTTATATTGTATAAGTTAGTGCTGCTCAAAGCCGCTCGTATGTCACATGCTGCGCTCACGTAATGTTGTAGGAAAACTGAGATCGCGCGCGTCACACTCCTGCAGTCAGGCATATGCGGCGTCTTTTGCAAACGCCAGTGATAAGGCGCTGCATTCGATATCCTTTGAATGCGACAGAGCAAACCTTTAGGGCGCTCAAATGACGTGTCGGGCATAGTTGGACTTCGTAATGCTAGTTTCTGTACGACGAGTGATTAAGCGCCGTCCTTTAGTTGCGTCTGGTTCTTTGATCGTAGGATTTTGCGTATTTTTCTATATATATTCGACAACCATCACACAAGATAACCAGCATTTGACATCAAAAGATGCGGCATTTTCAAACAAATGTAAGTCTGCTCGGAAGTTTGGCTACAGAAAGATAATTATGAGGTTATACCTACACGATGATTTCTGAAGTACATCACTCTGTAGTTGGGTGGTAATATTTCTGCCACAACTCTAACAGTTGGCGCAAAAATTTACTTGCACTAAACACGTGTTTTTTTAGCGGGGTTCGGGTTTAGTTTTCAGCAAAGGAAAAGCGAACATTTTCTTCCTTAATAAAAGAAGATAAAATAGTTGAGTTCTATGAACAGAAAATGACAATCTCTGAATCAGAGTGGGAAGAAGTTCAATCTTCAAAAATGAAACGAAAAGAGGGAAAAACGAACCAGTTTCATTGATTTATCTATCAAAAAGACGACAATATTCGGTTGTCACGAGCTCGTGCGCATTCTTTCACAGGCAAAATTTTATTTTCTCATCAAGTATTTTGTTGAACGTGGTGCCAAAGATATTGAACCGATTTCATATCGCGTACTTTTGCTAAAGTCGTACTTTACGGAGTGATGAAGTTTAGCTCTAAAGTACGACTTTAGTTATAGTATGCAATATGAAACAGGCCCAGTGTTTACAATTAGTCGAACACTCCGGTGTGGGATGAATTTATTCCTAATTATAAGATAATTAAACTGTACAACGTTTTCTATATTTTGAACATAATTCAGCTATTTCTTACTGTTCAAGTGTCTTTCATATTCTGTTCATAGTTTCATAAATTACTGTCTTTTGTTAACTGAAAGAAAATCAGCGCATTTATTAAATAATGAGCGAAAGTAAGAAAGGTAAGTTAAGAGTTCATTAAAAAATTTAAATGAACTTTTAAGTTCCACCACATCACAAGGTTATCGCAGAACTGATGAAGTTTAACAGAAAAAAATTCCAAAGAGCGTTGTGACATATAAGTGAATATTCTAAATTATTTATCATTTTTAGCTATGTTGCCGCACTATATAACAAATTTTAAAATGTTATTTTAGCATTAAATTCGTTACGTGCATCAAATGCCTTAACTTCTCTTTCAACTTCTGTCTTCTTAAGCTTGATTTGTAATCAGCGTGCATCATTTGATCCTATTTCGGTTTCTGCATCATTTAATAATTCTCTTATATCAACTCCAACGCTGATTTCAGCATCAACTCTATCCACAACTTCTCAAAATATATCTTCAATAAACCTGAATGCCATCCCGAATGCAATAAATTCTTCGACGACAATTTGGGATGTGACGGCCTCAACCCCGTCCAATACCCTACAATTCACAGAAACAGAAATCAATCGAAATGTATCAACAAACGATACGTCGGTGACAAAGTCACCACCGAATATCGCTTGCAACTCATCGAAAACGTCTTTCAAGGCGAATCTCAGCTATACGGAACTGGACATATTGGAAGGAAATTTTAAGTTTGCAAGCGGATTGCAACCAGGGGGGATATGGACGCTACCAAACGCAAATATTACGTTAGCAATAATAATTCCATACAGGAAAGGAGAGAGTCACCTTTCGATATTTCTTCTCAACATGCACACATTTTTGCAACTTCAAAATATTAGCTATTCATTGCTTGCTATCACACAGGTTTGTTGAACACTGACTTGAAATTTCAACGCTACACACAATGAACCATATATAGTTTTTACTTGAAGGATAGCTTAGTCAAAAAGTATCCTAACTTTCCGCACTAAATAGTGTGACCTGATGCTCGCAATTCAACAGCATTGGCTATCAGTGACAGCAATAGTTAAAAAGCTTATCCAAAGATCCTAATAACAGGTTTCAATCATTATAAGTTGTCGAAGATACTGATTACGATGGCAGGTCCAGTCAGTCTGATAACTAATGAATTTCTTTCTTTCAATAAAGTTTGGAATATGTTAAGAAACGTGAAATTCAATTTGTAAAGCGTGAGCGTCATCGATGTAGGCTCCAAGAGAGATGCAAAAATACATGATATTATAGCTAAGCCATCCTCGAAATTTCAATAATGATGCGTATTAATACTTTTAAAAATCTGATAATATATTCGTTAATTCTTTGTTATCATGCCGTTTGCATACAGGTTTCGAGGTAAATGTCTTTTTCTGCGTTCAGTCCGGTACAACTAAATTCTTAAATAAAATGGATGAAGATCAGCAATTTGTGCTTAACGCACTGCATACCAGCAACCAGTTCGAAACTATCACGATGCAGTTAAAACACATGAAATAATAGATGTATCTATAAGGATCAATAATAGCTGTTACCTGGCAACTTTTTAACCCATCGTCAGTAAATTGCAAGTGTAATTTTTCGCAGTCTTTTTTAAAACCTCTAAACACTTAAGTGAGCAAAAGAATTAAGCAAAATAATCATTAAGCACAATCCAAGTCATAAATAGTGATGATGACTAATTAGAAACTCTATTCCAGGATGACGACAATAAATTTAATCGCGGAGCGCTGTTCAATATTGGATTTCATGAAGCACTGAGAATGAACCATTCGAATAATTGCTACTTTTTTCATGATGCTGATTTTATTCCGGAGAGTGGCAACCTGACATATTGTTGCTCAGAAGAGAGCATTATTCACTATGCCAGCGCTATGAGCACAATGAACTGGACGTAAGTTGACTGCAAGAAAGAAATGGGCGCCTGTCCGGTCACTGGAAACACCCCTAAAACGTTTTGCCACATCTTTTCAATACTCTTGTTAAAGTGGGGCTAGTACTGAACAATTCTGCCGTTACATAACAAATAAGCCTTACTTCTTACTTTACCCGTTTTTCGCAACAGTATTAAATAGAGCTGTAACGGGGTCGGGGTAACCCCGGACCCCGCGGGGTTACCCCGACCCCGACCCCGACCCCGTCCC
>NIUQ01002898.1:0-14104 GCA_002796945.1 Plectus sambesii
GGCAAATTGCTTGTGTAGGCTAGCCAACACGGCGCTGATGCGGTGGAGTTCGACTTGGAGTTCACGAAGGACGACGTGCCCATTCTGTTGCACGACGCGGACGTCGATCGGACGACGAATGGGACGGGCCGTATTGCGGATCTGACTTGGGCAGAGGTCAAAAAGCTGAACGCCGCTGCCAAGTTCAAGGATGGGTTAGTCCATTTTCTCTCTTTTCTTGTGCGTTTTGTTACATTTTAACGAAATCGTTACTATTTGCGATTCTTATGCGGCTATCAGGAGTACATGTGTGGGAAATGCATTGCTAACATACTGAATATCTAGTATGTTCTATCCGATATATGTTCCAATCCTCCATTCGATCACACTGTTCTTTCGTGAAAAAACGAAAGAAAAGATGATTACTATTAATTAAGAAACCTATCTAGTCGCTTAACATTATGTAGCATAGCATGAAACGGTTTCAACTGACGATGTTACCTATACGATACACAATAAGGAAGTATGAAGCAGAAATAGTCATGGTGGTACGACTACAAACACATGCATTCTTGATAGTTGCATAGTAATCGCAAAAGCCACTGTGATTTTGCGTTGAAAGTATTGGGCTGTAACATAAGTAAAATCTTGTTTATTCTGACGTGTTGATGTTGTTTGACTCTAAATTGGCTAGTTTCTAGAAGCAGGGCATCGAACAGTCGCTCCAGAGATAGAACCATGTTTAATGAAAGAGAGGCTGAAAATGTTGTTAATAAAAGCTCCACGGTTTTTGTCCAATATTTTTGCTGCAGTATTTAAAAAACAACATTGCTTAAGTAAGATTGAATATGATTAAGTTTTTGCACGTCCATAATATGATTTTATCTGTTTTAGTAAGGCCTTCCCGCACACACCGATTCCGACATTGGACGACACCGTCGATTTCTGCATGAAAAGAAATCTTAAGATCTTCTTCGACGTCAAGGCACCCGACCGTCGAGTGGGTTCAGGCTTCAAATGACTAGCGTCTAACACCATAACAATATATTTAACATACGGCTAGAACTTTTAGGCACTCGGATGCCTGATTATTACAAGGAGCTAAATTTTGCACCGTGATATGTGGTAGATGTTGAATATTTTGTACTGGTGTTAGGCGCGTATCTTGAACGGCCCTCTCAATTTCTCTCATTACTCCTTTACAGGCAGTAAAGGTTTTGACAGGCCTTTACAAGAAGCACGCATGGCTGTACGAGAACGCAGCCGTTTGTTCTTTCTACCCCTGGCTCATCTATGAGGTATTCGTAGTTGCAAAACGATTTATACGCATATTACAGGACGATTGGGCGGAATAACGTAGACTTTTTGCGCCTTTTTATACTCTTTGACAGATATTTTACATATAAAAATGAAACATGAATCAACTGTATGAAAGAATCTAATTGCACAGCGGCCAAAAGCAAATAACCAATCAAAAAGACGATAACAAGGTAGGAAACGTAAACAATATTCTGACCAATCGTCGTCCACTTTGCGTATAATGATTAATTGCTGTGTTTTCTGGGTTGACGAAGTGATTACAGGTGAAACGAGCCGACAATAAGATCATCACAGCGCACACGTGGCGAAGATGGGTGGTGACATACGCCGACTGCGAGTCGACTATACCGCGCCGAACAGGCTTTTTTTACCACTACCTGTCACTCGCCCTCGACATCTTCAACGTCTGGAGCATTCATTCGTGGCTTCCAGGCTTTACGGGGGCGGACTTGGTGCTGACGAATCGACTCGACATTTCCCCGTAAAAAATCTGCCCCCTTTTTCGCCATCGCCGTCATGCATCATCAAGGCGTTTATTTACAGAAACTACGTCAGTGACATGCGCGCAAAGAACTTGGAGATCGTCGTCTGGACCGTTAACGACCCCAACGAGCAGTTGTGGATGCGTCATACGCTTGGCATCATCTATCTTACGGACCGAACGTCGACGACTCAATTGATCAAAACCACTACCCACATGCAGGACGTGCTGGTACACTCATAGACGGAGCCGTTTCATCATCATACTTCGTCTTATCTAGCCGTCTATGTTGTATGACTTGTGCTCTGTGATCGCTTCCCATTCTACACGAACATTGTTATCACGAAACGTCTATGTGCTGTATTTGCCAGAACCCATCAATTGTTGGATGCATAGCGGGTACTATATGAGAGCTCTCGGTGCGGCTGTAGGCAACGTAGAAATACGGAACTGCAAGCAATGCTGAATAGTAAAATATTTTGGTGAATAGTCGCTCATTTCCGCATTTACATCGAAACGTCGCATACCGTCCGATTTTCGCAAATGTCCGATTTCGCGGAGGACATCGACCGTTCGTTTCGTCGGTTCGTTACGTCGCAACGAGCGCCGTCCAATCAGCGGCCGCGATCGACTGCGATTGGTCGGCCGTCACGAGGCGGCGTGGTCGCCGCCATGTTGGTGCTAAGTACTGCCGTCCGTGTGGTTGTGCGTGTGCGATAACGCCAAAGCCGATTCGTATCAATCGCTTACTGAACAAAAAAGATCTTAGCAATGGGTACTAGAGGACGAACGGGCGATTGGCCCTTGGATTGCAAGGTGTACGTCGGCGGTCTCCCTTCGGATACTACGACGCATGAGGTTAATTCGCTCGATTGTTATCGGAGTGTTGTCGAAGCAAAACTTGAATTTCTCTACTTATCATGTTATATTGCCATCAGCTCTAATTCAGCTAATGAAACTTGACGTCTAACTTGCTCACGAATTTGTAAAAACAACTGCAAAAAACGTCACTTGCCTCACAATTGAACTATCACTTTGCATTTTCTGCGTAGCAAATTTTTCTGAGAACTTTCTTCAAATGCGAGATTCTGTTATAATTTGAGGTTTCTTTTAGTTGGAAGATGTATTCGGACGATACGGCCGTTTGCGCAAGGTCTGGGTGGCGCGTCGTCCGCCAGGCTTCGCGTTCATCGAGTACGAAGACCAGCGGGATGCAGAAGATTGTGTGAAAGCGTTGGATGGAACGTAAGTGTGGAGTTGGTCGACAAAAGGGAATACAATTTCAAGCATTCCCTTGCAGACGGATTTGCGGCGTGCGAGCGCGCGTGGAGATGTCAAGCGGACGTAGACGAGGCGGCGGCGGCGGTGGCGGAGGCGGTGGCCGCGGCGGTGGTGGTGGACGAGGAGGTGGATTCCGCGATCGCGACGACGACCGAGGCGGCGATCGCCATAGGGCTCGGTATGGCATCAGTGCCGGGGAACGGCGTGTTCTGCGGCGACGTCTGAGTCTTTCGTCTCTCCTTGCGCCCCCTTCTATATGGGCTAGCGACGTTTCTCCACTCTCCATTCTCCTAAGCTCCGTCAGTCGAGGCTCCTCCACTCTTCCGTTCATCTAAGCGTTCGCGCACTTCCATCACACACTTCCATCAGGCACTGCCTTCGAAGCAGTTCGTTCCTTCCGCGTCGCATCACTGCGAAGCGGTAAGATATCTCTCTTCGATCCGCAATTCTGCCGACTCTCAACGCATCGCTCTTTCCGTCTCTCCGGACTCTTCCGGATTGAGAGTCGAGGCGAATCTGGATGGACGCCAGCGCGGCCGGTCAAAAGCGGCATTCATCCAGACGCGCCCCCCTATTATTCCTGTCTCACGAAGGTGTACTTTCAGCTCGCGCTCGCCTCGCGGCCGCAGCCGATCGCGCTCACCGCGTCGTTCACCTCCGAGCGAGGCCCGTCGCAGCTACAGTCGGTCGCCGAAGAGGTCAGTTATTTGCTCTTTCCTTCTACAGAAATTCCAGTCGCTACTAGCTGGAAGTCTATATTGTACTGTTTTCAGCTACCTATGATGAGTTGCTTAGCGGTTAGGTAATAACAGTAAAATTGCATTAACAGGAAAAATTGCAGTACAGACATACAGTCAACTTTGCTTATACCGGTTTCGGTTATAACGGCGTTTCGTCTCTACCGATCAAAACATGCCGGTCCTTCGGTGTCCGGTATAAACGAGTTCCACTGTATATAATTCACAGTTAGCTTGTCATAGGTAGCTGACAACAATATACAATAGATTACTTTCGGTTAGTGGTGACCGCAGTTCCCCTTTCATCTCTCAACAACTTCCACTTGTGACTTTTGCAGAGCCGCCAGCCGCTCGGTATCTCGCAGCGTATCACCTCGTCGCGACTAAAAACATCCCCGCCGAAGAAAACGTCAAAATTTCCGATGGTTCTTTCGAAGATTACTGTTACAAGTACAGTTGTTGGTTGTTGTCGCCCTGCTGTCGTATTGTAAAACGGTCTGCGTGTATCGCGTCAGTTTGTAAGTGCTTTCGACCCCGCAGTGTCTGTTCGTCTGTCGATAAAGCCAGTAACTTTTTATTAAATCTAAAAACGTACGTCTCAAAACACAAACAACCGCAGGGTTAAATTGAGCCAGGGGGCAACACTGCACGGTATGACGAAGCGACCATTTGGACAAGCAAAATGTGAACAAAATGATGGCACAATAATAATTGCAGCGGGGTGATTAATAAATAGATGAAAGCAAAGTGTACAACTGAAATACGAACGTAGCTACAGTATCAGACCGGTATCCGAGCATTATCGTAAAAATCTTTGTCGAACCATTCGTCATCGTCGGATTCGTCGTGTCCATCGAGCTGGAAAAATTCGATAAGAAAAGCGTATGTAAAATGCCTCAAATTTAGGATAGTAGCAGGGACTAGAAATATCTCCATTCCCACGCTACTCCCCTTGTAATTCTAATTATTACCATCTTAAATGTGTATTAGACCCAAGCTAACACATACTACGTCAACTCATTTTGAGAATATTGTGATGGCTCAAGATCAAAAGATAAATTTATCAGTTTTGACATCTGTCTAGAACTCTCATTCCAAAATTTGGTTTCTTTCTCTCCACAGATATTCGATTTTTTTCTCAGCCCGAATTCCCAGAACCCCACCCTCATTACAGTTTAACTTAAAACGATTGACCATACCGCCTTGATCTCTGGTTCCAAGAATATCTTTGGCAATGCGTACTGTCTGATCACGATAAACATCATGAGCACAAAAGGAAAAGCCAATGCCGAAGTCTTGAAATATTTGACCATGTAGACGAATACGAGACAAAATATTTGGATGAAAGTGTACAAATGCATCCGCCATGCGCCGACCTAAATTGCCATATTAAAACCGCATAACGCTTAGATATATAACGTACGTCTCGACAATAAGTCTGATCGGGAAAGTACTTTTCGGGAATGAAGAATAATACACAACGCTGCACCATTTGAACTCCCGACAAGTTCATCACACCCAAATACAGGAATACTCCGAAAAGTGACGCCAACGGAAGTTTCAGATATTTGCCCGCAAACGCGAACAATCCTGAAACAATAAAGCTATACTATGTATTTAACGACAAAATTAGTTTTCGATCAGTAACAAGAAATCGTTCCAGGCACAGTAGTTGGCAAAGATGAGCTCGCCCTTCGGTGCTTGAACACCATTTTTCGCCACGAATAATAGTCGTTTCTTGGTTACTACGTCAGTAAATTGATAGAAAGAAGCGCTATCAACTTTCGAAACAGTTCGCCTTATTCAATTTTATGATCTCTTGTTCATGGTCGAAAAATGACGATTACATTTTGATTGCAGCGCGGTATTTTAATAATAGGTTGGCCGTAACATTTTGCATCTTTTTTAACATAAGATGTACCCAAAAGACGCACAAATTTCCGACCAGTCCCATAATTTCAAAATATGTACCTATGAGAAGGGCGACGGCTATAGTAGTGACGCGTTGTTCGATGACGTGGCCGACAACGGGCCGTTCGCCCGGAGCGTGTCGCTTCATGACGGACAGAGAGCCGCAGTGCGCCAACGACTGCACGGCGGCGGCGCACATCCACGGCAAGCCGAGCAGGCTGCAGAGAAGGGCGCATACGCCCATCAGCAGTAAATCCCAGTGGAAGCCCCCTCCTTTCACCAGTCCACGCTCTTTTTTCGTCAGCAGCAGTCTTAAATCGAAACAGTTGAAATGACATGAAATAACACATGAGTCAAATTAAATAACATGAGTCACATCAAATAAAAGCAGGATTATTGCAGCGCTTCCGCATCCAGCCAAACACTGCGCTTATATTTATTGCCTTGAAATACAAAATAAACGCAATGGGAGACTAGATATTGCTTCACTTTCCCACGTCAGAAGTGAGCGCGGGAATCAGCAGCAAGGTACACGGCAGTATTGCAATACGCTAACTATGTTAAACACTAAATTAGTGCTTACGGATTTAACACGGTTATAATTCAATACACTCATATGCACAAAATTATTAGCTTCGTTAACTCTTTGCAACATATGAGCGTGGCCTCGAGACCTCAGTATATTGCCCGACTAAACTTTACATTGTATCCCTCCGCACTGCCACGGGCGCCGATGGGTGCCCATAGACGCAGGCGAAGCTGTATCCGGGCTGCACGTACAGTGGAATTCACTTATAACGGTTTCGGTTGTACCGGTATTTCACTTATACCGGTAATTTTTGTCGGTCCCAAAGTGCATCTCCACATACAAATAAGTTCGCTTATACCGGTAATTTTGATCGGTCCCATAAATACTGGTATAAGTGAATTTCACTGTATGCAGAATTCGACTGTATTTTTATCAAAGAAAACAAACTGACTCAGTGATTTCCGTCTCGACGAAGAGGAGTATGTAGACGAGCAGGGCGGGCAGCAGCGCGAACAAAGCGCCCCACCACTTATCGCTCGGCAGAATGAAGGATACCAGCAACCCATGACCGCGACGCAGAGGATTCGTGTAACCAAAGTCGTCGGGCATGTCTAATCGCTAAAACAAACAGCGCTTTCATATATCATCATCATTGTTGAGTAAAACGTTGCATACTTCAAGGAATGGCGCTGGTAACACGAAGTGAACAGTCACACCCACAATTACAATCGACAGCAGCACGCCAAAGTCGCCGATGGCTGTTCGTAGCTGAAATATTAACAGATTTTACGCCACTGAATGGATAGATAATTTTAATGTTTATCATCAAAAATTTCCCATCAGTAACAAAGGTCCGAAGAGGATATCGTAGAACTCCAAATTTAAGAGTGTCTTTAGGACAGAATCGTCAAGGAAAACTTCAGGGGAGACAGTATTCCAGTTACTGATGAAGAAACTTTGAAAATATATCAATCCCCTGATTCAGGAATGTAGTGCTTACATGTCTGCCAAGATAGTAGCTCTGTCGAAGACGCTTGAAGAAGTAGGCGAGGGAGAAGGTCGCCAACATGATGATGACGGTGAGCAAGCCGGTGTCGGGCTGATGCCGCTGAGCGCAGGAAATGGCTTCGTCATGCAATGCCGCCATCATGGAACCATTAGCTACCATTGTGCTGTTTTTCGGTAAGGAATGCGTTTCGTTCTGACAACTGTCCAGCATTGCCGCGTAATAGTTCAAATCTCCTACTGGATGATCGTGGAGGGTCTAAAATCAAACAATTTATTTTATTTAGCATCTGTAATTTATGTGTGTCGTTTAGGAATTGCCGTCCAGCTGATTGCACATCCGACACTATTCACTTAATGCCATTTATTCTTCGTTCTAACAATCTACTTATCTTCTCCTCCTTATCGGCGGTTTCCTTTTATATTCAGTAAAGTCAAAATTTGTCGATGAACCAACCAAAAAATCGGCTTTTGGTCCCACCACAATCAATCTAATACGAAATGCTCAACTGTTGTTATTTCTTGAATGTAGAATTAGTTATAAATTCATGGCGAAGCGATCGAAAAAGCGTACTATTCTAAAAAGAAATATCTCTAAACAGCCTAAAGATGCATAAATGGAAAGATACATGTTCCGTTTGAACTACACTGAACCACGCGTAAAATTGTGCTAGTGAATAATCGCGAAATGGTTGAAGAGTATTTCTTACGTGTGTGACGAACTTGAGACTCTCAGCAATAAAAATGGCGGATATGAGCACAGCGAAGATATCTTCGGTGAAACGAGTGACGTATACCAGCAGCGAGGAGCCTTCGAACGCGACGGTTACAATAGCAATCAGTAGCAGCCACACGCCCGCATACAAACGAATAGTCAGGAAGTCCAGGCCCATACCTTCGCAGAACTGAAAACCAGCTACTGTCAATACTTTTCATTATTTAATTGATGATATACAGTCAACTGCGCTTATAACGCCTGGCTCTATAACGTCGCTGTCTTTATAACGTCGGTCCTTGGCCTGTCCCGACAAATAGTACTATGCTTTGTACAGGGGCCAACTGCCTTTATAACGTCGGCGTTTATAACGTCGGTTTTTGGCCGGTCCCTTGACCGACGTTATAAATACAGTTGATTGTACTACAATGATTTGTCATCCTTAACTGCTCTAACTCAAAACACGCCTTAGCCTAATAATTAGGCCAAGATAAATGTACTACGGTATAATTTGCATTTGACGTCATCATAAATCAGGGCTCAAAACTAGGAGTTTGCCAAATTTCCGAAATTTCCGCATCTAATCAAAGTCGCCAGACCGAACGGTAACAATGAAAACTTACGGTATAAAGACTGGCTTCGAAAATGAGGACGGGACCGGTAGCGCTCATAATCAACAGCGGCTGGGCGGAGAATAGGCCCCAAATAACGCCGCAGACACACTGAGCCATCAAAGTCTCAATTGTGCCAATCTTTTCGTTCGTATATGCGCCTGAAAAGAGCGAATATTAAGATTGAACGAGAAAAAAGAGAGAAAAATGAACCCATGAGACCGCCGAAAGTGATAGCGGGGGCGAAACAAGCGAAGAACATGAAGACTATGGAAGTGAGGCATTGGAACGTAAAGGCATCGCGGATGTCGGACCAGTAGAAGGGAAGGCGGCCGACTATATCTTTCTTCAAGCCGCCGAACAGCGTCCCGCTTCGACTCAGCATCGATGGTTTCCGGTCGCGCATTCCAACGGCCGTTCGTATGCGAGTGGAACCTTTGTGATAATCCGACTCGCCGCCCCCTTCGGCTAAAATATAAATTTGGTTGATCATCTCCGTCACTTTGTTGTAGTCGTTTGTTCTTCCGATTACAATCATAACCTCTCATCCTTAACATATTGATCTCGGAACGATACAGGCGGAATTAATATGTGCAGTATCAGCGAATATTATAATGTTGTCTTTGCGGAGTTGTTACCGTAGATGAATGTGATTCCGGCCACTTTGATAAGAATAGATAATTATGCCACTAAAACTAAACAGAATCGAACGAAAAGTATATCACTGGAAAGCCTGAATGATGAGCTTTCTTTTGGTTACAAAATTTATTAGGTTCCTCTTCTGAATGAAGAAATATGGCGACCGATTCGAGCATCCTCAAATTTTGCACTAGTTTTTTCCGCGGGGCTTAGTGATAAACTTCTTTTGATTATAACTTTTCACCGAATCATTTTCCATTAAAGCTTCATATATCATTGAAATCTACTTTTCACCAGCTATTATTTGGTAGAATGGTTGATTTTATTGGATGAATTAGAAATCTCTGAGAGACTGTCAAAGAGCAAAGTGGCCGGAATGACATCCACCTTTTTGCCGTTAAATGGCGTAGGTACGCGTCTTTCACAGCGTATATCTCCGCGAATATTAGTCGGTTTGACGTGAAACTTCGTATATATACTCCTTAATACTCGAGTAATCACTTCCCATCATAAATTTTTTACTAGAAATTTAAATTTTTACATAAATCGCGAATATTCATTTAAAGTGACCGAAATCACATTCATAGACGGTACTGAGGAAGAAATTGTGACTACAGCAGAATTTGTTTATACCGGTAAATGGGAGACTGGCAAGTGTTGACCAGTCTAAGCGAACGTGATTGCACAGAGAGATACACTCTGAGACCAACAACCTTGACCGGCAAAAGTGTAATGTCAGTATAAGCGAAAACGTTATAAACGAATTCTACTGTAACTCCCTCGCCCTCTTACCCTCAGCCTCCTTCTCATGGAGCTCCATTTTCTGCTTGTGCTTTTTGCGTCGCCGAAGCGCTTTTTTGATTTCATCGCCTGACAGTAATCGTTTGCTGTCGACTTTTCCCGGCGGGATCACCACGGAATCATCCAAGAATAGATCGATCGATTGGATCAACTCGCTTCGGTCTTGAGCCTCGTATGCGCAACGGCTGAAGTGCTGCAATCAAAAACTTGCTGTACGAGTCCAAAAACCTGCACCACAATGTAAATATTGACGTTACGACCACAGCCAAACAGATAACGGGCTTTCCCGTAAACAAGTCTATCAAAAAATATGTCCATGAGCGAGACTATACAAATAAGTTTGTTCAGCTTGTATTTGAATGCATGCTCCTAATAAGATTTTCCTGATGCCACGAAGAGGAGTATGCGTCATACATAAAAAGTACTTTGGAAGAAAATATAATAATTGCACTTTACGAAAACAAGTTCATATCTTATTTGTGGACATTTCTGTAGGAATAATTAAACAGCGCGACAGATTTCCATGGTCAATGGCCAGAATTCGCACGCAAATGGGGCATAATTGATACTTTCGTATTAATTTTTCAGCAGTCCTATTGGAAATTCTGACCATTGTCCGTTAACTCTGCCCAGTTCTTATCTATAATTTGGACTCTTACCGCATTCGCCAAGAAAAGGGGGGTTTTCTTAATTTTATTCGTCATGTAAGATGGAAGCTAATGTGAATGCAGCTGAATGACAACCGACCTCATTGGACATGAGCGTCGAGATGGAGCGACCGAGTTCGTGGTAGTCAACGTCGGGGAGTTCAGGGCCGAGGATGACGAAGATGAAACGGATGGGAATGTGCGCCTCCATCACATCCGGCATAAACTCCGCCTCTGCCAAGCGCGCCATGACGAAGCGCACTTTCGTCAGCTCAACCATCGAGCCCGCATAAACCTGCACGGCTTCGGCGCCATCAGCCAACTTCTTCAGCACTTCGTCGGCCTTGTACTGGAAAAGGTCGCCGCTTATAGAGGCGGCCGCGAATGTGCTGCTCGTGCGCGTCAAGGCGTTCGAGATGAAGTGGGCCACGGAGTTTCGCTTCTTTGGCACGTCCAGCGGAGTTTGCATCACCGCCGACATTGACGGTACGCTGCGCTGCGAGCGCATGAAAGGCGGCGGGTTCAGCGGCGATGTCCCAACCGACACCATCGTCGTCTCGTCCTCTTCTTCCTCGATCGTCGGTTGGGTCTTGTAAAACGCCGATGGCGGCGTCAGCAACGAGTACTGCCGATCGCGGGCGGGCGTATTCACCGACGCAGTCGTATTCGGCGTCGACGCGTAATAATGCTGCTTGAGCTCGAGGTTCGTGCTTGTGTGCATGCGCGGGAGACGGCGATTTTGGACGTGTCTGAAAGTGACCATTGAGTGACCATTAGGTGCTTCAACGGAACAACTTGTCAGTTGTGAGATCGAAGATGCTACTCACGTGTGTTTCATTTGCAAAATCTCCATGATGCGCTTCGTGTTGACGTTGTCCATTCCGTGCACCGCCATCGCGTTCGCGATCTGTTCGCAAGCGGTCGCGAACGAATTCGCCGGCAGGTCGAGCAGAATCACGCCTGAATGAAGAAAAGCGCCGTACATTATGCGCTGATGAAGCTAGCGGTCGACAAACCTTTGGCGAGACATTTGCGCAGCTGGATCAACGAGTGGAACGAGAGGAAGGCGACGTGGGGCTGACCCCAATGGTGGTCGACACCTTCTGCGTCCTGAAACGATTCTCATACACTTCCGGTTCTTAGAAAAGTGGAAAATGCTAATTACGAACCTCTTCATATTTGATCCAACGTGCTGTTTCCACCCACTCTCCATTGTCCGCATCGTTCAACGCCAAGTCGAACAGCTCGACGATCACCTTCAAAGGGGTGCTCTTAGACGAACTAACTTCTGTCATTTCTCACGCTGAGTAAGCAAGATCAACAAGTACCAATCGAGTATCAAATTCCACAGTCTAACGCCAAACTAACGCCAAACTTGCCAAAACGCACGCAAGCGATAGGGAAGCGGCTAGATGGAATGAAAGAGCTGATAAAGCGCCTTCAGCGCCGCTCCTTCTCACCACAACTATCAGTAAAGTTAAGATAAGGTAATGTGACGACGAGTTTGACGACGTCGTAAGACACCAGAAAACATCCGGACTAACCTCGCGCGGTGACAGCATTCTGACATCACTGACGGTGCTGGTGGTCGAGATCATTTGCTGCGGGGGGCAGGGCGGTCCGAGTCCGTTCGTACTGTGGATACTTGGACGCGGCGAAGGAACATTCAAGTAGTGGAGTACATGGCCCGCCCTGCCGATTTCATCCGGGCTCGGAGGGCCCTCTCCGAGTAGTTGTTGTAAGATGGTCAGTTGGTCGGCTGACCGCCGCCCGAACTGCGGAGATTCACCTCCCCCTAAATGCATCATCATGTCATCAGCTGAAAAGATGACGAATATGACAGCATGTGCAGAAAATAAAAAGAAATGCTGATGCACACCTGATGCACAAACGCCGTGTAATCACTCTAAATGATGAATCAACACGCAGGCAAGGGGCCGACGCTCGCNTTTACCGTAACCTTTTCAGAACTGCTTGCGAACAGTTTGCAAAAATGATTGTTACACCGAGCCGGTTGTCTGCAGTGTACACTAAACCGACTGAAACGCCCAATTTCACCTCGCACTGAAGAATAATGCTGTCGAGTTTGTCATCATGGAAGCAGTCGATGCCATGCTTCTCGTAGGTACTCCAGACGCTGCTCGCAATGGCGGCCGACACGCACGCGTTGCTTTCTCCGTAGCCGCTATATGCAAGCAGCACACCCTCCTTGTTCAGCAGTCTGCATCATAAAAGTCGACTCAGTCAACAAAGTAAGCAAGCAAGGTAAGACAGCTTACAGAGTTCCGAGTATCGAGCCAGTGTTCACTTGACCGAGAACCTGAGTCAGCGCTTTCGGCTTCAACATGGTGATTTTCAAGCTTGCTCGCTGTAGTCTTCAATGAAGTTTCAAAAACGAATATCTGCGGCTTGTCCGTGAAGCGCAGAGCATCAAGTATGAAATTAACTGGAATGTGGGACAGGAATTGGGATATTTTTGACCGTTATCACTAATATCACTTTCAATAGTTTCGGACGAGGCAGTCAGTTTTGTTCTTGTCAACAAATATTACATAAGAAGCACGGTATGTTGACAATCGCTATGAGACCTGCTTGTCGTCAAGACGTGCATCGATCTCGTTGTTATTAACACGTCAAATTTCGCGCATCTACGTGGTCAGCAGGCGACGCAGTGTTTACGGTAGACATTGAGCCGTCGTCTTCAGCGGCTGATGAAAGTTCCTTCCTCGTCTTCAGCGTCGGCTCAACAGACGAGCGAATTCTTCGCTTGGTAGATTCGTGCCGTAGAAATTGTGGGATAACTGTTCGAAACATCGACCAGAAGAACCGGTAGGATGTCTGAGAAGGAGAAGCCTTCTGAGGCTAGCAGTGCCTCGAAAGCGGAAGGAGCCGCCGCAGCCCCCGATGCGGCTGGCAACGTTGATCAGGAACTTTCATCACTTCTCGACAGTGAGTTGACTTCTAAGGCCATGAAAATAAAATGACAGCCGTGAATGTGTTCCAGGCGCCTTGCAAGACTTTGGCAAAGCAAAGCCGGCGGAAGAGGGCGGCGCGGCGTCGACGGCGGCGAGCGGTATGATCACTGGTCATCCAGACTTTGATCCGATGATGGGCTTCATGGATCAGGCGGCGGCCCAAAAAGCTGCGCAGGATTTTCAAATGATGCTTTCGTGCGTTTTTGATTGTTTGTGGCTGAATAGGTGACATTGGCAAGCATTACTTCACTTTTCAGTCAGCTCGCGCAGGTTCAGAAGAGCGTGTTCGAACAGATTCAGTCGCAGCATCCAGGCGAAGGCGACGGTGCGGCGGCAGCGGCGGCGACGATGACGGCCGCCGACCCGATGCAGATGCCGACGCTGGAAGACTTTCCCGCCGACGTGTTCTCACCCGAACAAGCTCAGGCTATCCTCCAAAGCATCACGTCTCTCGCCGACCGGGCTCGAAAGTG
>NIUQ01002899.1:0-20157 GCA_002796945.1 Plectus sambesii
TGCTCATTTCGCTTCAGCGTTCGTCCAAAGGGCCATCATCGTTGGTGCCGCGCGCCGCGCTTCATCAAGAAGCTCTCAGTCGAGCTGCAGGAAAAGATCGAAGCAATTTGGGTCGGGTACAAGGAGGGTGAGGAATGCCACCAACAGAAGGAAGCCACTCGAGCGATTCTGGAGACGATCACTGAAGAGGAATGGAAAGAACTCCGTCCGCGTGGCGGTCGCGGCGGTCATGGTGGTCACGGCGGTCGCGGACGACCGTTCCCTCGGCCCGTGATTGAAACGACTACTCCGGTCTAATTGCATCAAAAAACAAAGGAATCTCTCGCTTACATTATCCTAAACAGAATTTCATTATCGGAATACACATATGCTTTGTGGTTCTCAATGTATTCTCAGTCTTTCATTCAATTTATCGATTTCTTTCAGCGTCAATGCTATTACTACTATTGCTGCAGATGCGGTTGAATTGTGGCAGTTTTCTGTCAAGTTACCATCGCTCTTCGATAAATATTGACGTTGATTTGATGCCAAGCGTCGCATATTTGGCGCCTTTGTTGAGCAGTGGCGTAACGCCTTCGATTGTTGTTATCAGGCGACGTTGGCGCAATATAGCGACATTCTTAGTTCGTCATTGCCATTCGACAATTGAGCACTTTACGCTAGTGAGATGAACACCAGATCGTTAAGATAAGGTGTATCATAGTCGTATTCGAGTGCAAGTATCTCGCAAGTTTGTAAAGCCAATTTTCCTCTGCGAAACAAAATGCTTCAACATACCAAATTTACATCACATTGTCAAAAACTCAGTGAAATTGCGATAAGACCACAGATTTCGGACAACGAAAAAAGCCATAAAAAACGAGAATGCGGCCAAATAAATACCATTAAAGAGAAACAATTAGATTAGCAGACGTGCTTCAACAAGAAACAGCACAAAATTCGTCGTGCCCGCCGAAGAGAGAATGGATCAATAGAAAATCTACACAATACCCATCCAGAAATCAGTTCAGGATACCCATGCTGAAATCTTTTCAGGATATCAATCCTGAAATAAATCAGTTCAGGATACCCATCCTGAAATTGTTTCAGGATGTGCCGGCGAATTTTTGCAGACGGCGCTGACGAATCTCTTCGAGAGTGCTGTTGCCGTCGGCGTCAGAAGACGTCGAAGCAGAGGCAAGCTGGTCGGTCTGCTGCGAGTCGTTGGCGGCGGCAGCGGAGGAGGCGGACGAAGCGGCCGTAGAAGTGATCGTCGTTGATTCGGTCGATAGAGCAGAAGCGCCGGCAGTGCTGGCAGATGCAGTCGATGGCTGCGCGTCGACGTCGGTGGCGGTCGGCGCCCTCGACCGCTCTGGGTACTGCGAGGTCGCGCTACAATAGAGATCAACTTGAGCATTACGCCGCAGCATTTTTCGATAAACGTGCACGATGTTTGATAAATTCTCGCCGCACGACGAACAATTATACCATTTCCAGTTTGATACGTATACTTAATAGTTTATTTGATTCGAAAAGTTTAATAGTTTAAAAATCAAACAAGATGTTTTTTAATTCAAAGTATCCGTACTAAACATTTCCGAATTGAAAGAGGACCTTTTTCTGTTCTCACTCTTCTTATAAAATGTCGTTATTAATATGAAAGGTGTCATTCTTAAATTACAAAAGATACATATGCCTCTAACTTAGGTATGCCAGATAGTTCCATCGAATGGAAACAATTACATACCTAATGGTAGCGAGAATACTTGTGTACTGCTGCAGCTGGATGGCGGCGGCATCGAGGAGCACCCCGATGTTGCGCAGACAATTGACGCGGGCCTCTATTGCCCGTCGCTCCGTCCCCTCCAATGCTCGCACTTCTTCGTCCGTAAGACCCGTGAACTGCAATCATTCACTGTCATATGCAGTCAAAATTGAAACCGAAAAAATTTATATACATTATTTTTACTTAAATAAGATGTTTTCTAGTCGGGTAAATATGAGAATATTCTTTTTGATATGGAAAGTGTTCTCACTGAGATGGACATGGTATACGAAAGAACAGAGATGAAAGAACAATCAAAGGGAGTGAAAACTGAGACCCGTAATGAACTGATTCTCACAGGATCTTTCACCGTGATAAATGACCCTTGCACTAGAATTCGTAGCTCTCGTCTTAGATTTCATCAATCTAGTGTTTGAATGAAAAGAAAGCCTGCAGAATTGGGGGTAAAAAACCATGTAAACTAATTCATTATCTATCAAACAGAAAAATGGGATGAATCGCCCATCTTTACAACAACCCGCGCTCCAGTTGCTTCTAAAGTAAAAAAAAGGTTTATAAGTCGTTTCATTTGAAGAGAATCGCGACAGAATGTCTATTACAACAAAAAGAAGTAAACGAACCGCTGGCGGAGCAGGGAAAGGCAATGGCATCGGTGGCATCATCATAAACGGCGGTGGCTGAAAAAAGAACGCTTTACTATAAATGTTTCAACACTGTCGCTAAATTTTAATTTTTTTGAAAGCTATATCCGTAGCAAAAAACGATAATGTTAAGGGTTAATCAAAAGTGAGGAAGCGAAGTTTCGACGAAGCTAATGCGTCTTACCATAAAGCCGAAAGGAGGCGGAGTGGTGGGTAGGAAATGAGCGGACGGAGGAGGTGAAGCCGCAGAGGACGTCGATGGCTGCTGACCACCGGCTCCTGCGGCCTGCGGAGCTGCCGCCTGAAAAAAGAGTGGAAATGGTTCATACTGGTTACTGTAGAACCGGCAGATTCTGACCCATATTAGCGATTACTGTTATAAACGATTTTTATCCTATATAAAACCAAAGGCAGACGAAAGTTCGGGATCGATAAAATCATTCTTCACTTCTAATTCACACATATAAGAATAGATTTTAATAATTCTCAAATTAGATGAATTCGCTGCAAAATATGCTGTGTCATTAGACAGTCATATTCTTAAACTTACAGGCTGTTGCTGCTGCATAAACTGCGGCGGCATTCCAGGCATAAACGGCAGGAATGGATTGGGCGCCTGTGCCTGAGCGGCAGGTTGAGCGGCTGCTTGCGGCGGTTGTCCATTCTGTGCGGCCGCCGCTGCTGCTTCGGCCGCCGTCCGCTGACTTCGACCTGCAACAAATATTTAGAGTAGAATTTGTTTAAAACAGTATTTTGCTTAAATGGCTCTTACAATGCTACGGCGTGCAGCATGCGGCAAGTAAATAAAATTTCAGTAAAAATGCCACCGGCAGAAGATCAGTTTGATTCCATTGCAGGCCACACGCCGCAAACGATGCCAGCTTGCACGCCTCATGCCGTCGGTATTTTGATCGAAGTTTTGGTAACTTGCTGCGTGCGCAGCGTTTTAACGGCAGCGTTTAACCAGCAATTTATAGGGAACATTTTTTACTCAGTAACGGCAAAACAGTCTTTCCTGAGACTTTCCTTGACGTAATGCGTGTTAAAGATAGGCTAAATTTGGCGTTCTACGGTATTTGGTCTCGACGCTCGTTACTGATCGAAAAATTTCCCCTAAACGCAGGTATCCAAGTACTGATGTACACGAATTTCACTGCTATGAATGATTACCAGGAGTGAGAATATCAGTTCGGCACGTGGGACACGTCTGTTGTCTTTGGAACCACGACCGCAGACAGGCGGCGTGGAAAATGTGGTTGCATGGCAGCTTCTTTGCGCCGCCGCCAGCTGTCATCTCTTCGCGACAAATAATACATGTGCTGTCGCCTGAAAATAATTAAATTGATATAAAGAGCGCATCGAATTCCCAATTGATAAACAAGAGAAATTACTACAAGCGCCTAACACCAGTGCAGTACATTTAATATCTATCATACGTTACTTTATATAATTCAACTCATTGCGTTTATGAGGTGTCTAGACCGCAGCATTTTATTAGAAATATATTCACATGCAAAAATTAAGAATTAAGACAGATCAATTGGCTCTTTAATGCTGTATGAATGAATTTACACACAATCTCATATGGAATCTTCTAGAAATTCATTATGAATGTTGATACCCAATGCGATACGAAGCGCCAAACGTGAAAGTTCTGTAGCGCGGGTCGCGACAAAAAGGACAAAGGAAAAAAAAAGAAAGACGCATGAAAGTTCCCACCTTGCTGAATCTCTTCGTCGGTGGCGAGCGGGAAGAGAGTGTTCATCGCGTGTATGGCGCGGCGGGACATCACTACGTCCTGCAGCGCCTTTTTGAACGCCCTGATCGTCAGGTAGAACGGTCGGATGGAGAAGAGTGGGAACGTGTGCAGTCGAATCATAACCGCCACGAACACCGTATACAATATGCATCGCAAGAGACCTGAAATGGATTATAGGAGCGCAATCGTTTATTACAGTTAATTATGAACTAGCAGATTTTGTCTGCTGCCAGTGTAAAGTGCCTTCCTGATCCAGGCACAATGATAAAAAATCAATAAATCACCACTTACTAACGATCAGCTCGCTGTACAGAAGGTAGACAGCCTTGCCTTCCCACGGATGCACATTACGCAGGTCATGCATGTGCAGGATATATTTGATCGCCACGTGCAACACTACCGTCATCAACACGGCGTACTGAAATTAGAACTCGTTAAATGGTTGATTATAGCTTAAAGACGTCTTTTAAATTAATCAATCGGCAGCGATTATTTCGATGTAACCAATAAGGTTTTATGAAACAGTGAACAATCATACTCTCGATGAATGAATGATAAACCATGTTTCGGTCTCACTACGGAAAAAATTAATCGCGAATTGGAAGCTTGCCCTCTCCCGAATTAAAATTTTCGTTTACAGAGCAAAAAATGAGCGATTACAGTATTCATTAAGTCGGTTCTTTGTTATGTGCTTAAGCTAAGGTCGGATTTATCGTATATTCTCTAGCACTGCGTTAAGCACGACTTTAGAAAAAGTACGCGATATGAAACAGACCAACTGCCGAATGCCTTAAACTCAACGTAGAATTTTGACTACAACCCAACTAAAAACTAAACTATGACCATGGAACATGTCTACCTAATAATTTTGTTCTCAAAATGATCATATTTAGCCGAATCATGCGCGCAGAAGTCAGCGGCAGTGTTTGTGAACCAATTAGAAACAATAAATTACGCGACCTCATTCGATTGGTGTAGTGGTCTAAACCCTCGCCCAACAGCCTCAAGGACGCGGGTTCAATGCCCGCTGAGAGCGACCCTCACCCAACCAAGGTGCTCATCCCTCTGTGGGTCGGGGAATTCGCAGCAGCTAAGCTGCGAATATACCGGCGACAGGCCCTCGCGACAGGCCGGCCGATTCTCACCAGTCGCATCAACCATGGCCCAAAGTCGCATCGCGACAACGGGCCAGAGAAGCGGACCCCACCACTCTGCGGGACAACCGCTTAGCGGACACTGCGAAAGCGGTACAAACGCTGAAGAAAAAAAAAATTACGCGACCTCAAAGCCGAAGACAATTTGAACAGTTGCGCCTCGGAGGAGCGTCGTGAAGTAGGCGTGAGAGACAAAGTAGCTGTCCACAGCACTCAGCATAGCCACGAGCCCTGAAACAGCAACGATTCATTTCTAACACAATCAATTAAAATATTTCAATCATTTTATATGTGAGAGGTATTGAGTTGCGAAATGGGTTATGTCGTTATTTTAATATCAGGAAAGCAATTCTAATACAGGAACCGCACGAAAGCGAACAAAAATGAGGCTGTTAGAGTTGAAATATCGAAAATTTCGAAGGTGAGGAGTAACTAAAACTAAGCTGTAAAGGAACAGTGAATTCCCCATCGCCGTAAAGGCCGAAGCATACTTTTTTAACGCACGACGCTGCGGCGTGCGGCAACGACCAATTACCAAGAATTTCTGCCGCATTACCAAGAAATTATGCCACATGCGTCAGAGATTCTTGGTAATTGGTCGTTGCCGCACGCCGCAGCGGCGTGCGTTAAAAAAGTATGCTCCGGCCTTTACGGCCTTAACAAAACCACATACCCATCATCCGCGCATGAAACAGAACAGTGATGATAGGACTGCGCTCCATGTAATCGACGCGGTCTTCGCTGAGCCAGTGGAAACACTTGAGAAAGAGCAGCAGAGTGAACTGCATGACGAACTTGGGCGAGAAGTCGTCGCGGAACACCGTGAACGCCAGGCACGTCTCTGTGATCGCGTACCATCCGCGCTCCGTCAAGTGCTACAATTTATATTAAGAATTTAAATTTAATTGTCTTTGCGGTACAAGAATCGAGCACTCGTCATCTTTTCTGATGCTGGGCTTAGAATTAGGTTAACGAATTAACATTCGCGTAAAGAAATTCATTTAACTAAGCCTCGACTTAATCACTACTAAGCGAAATGTTACCAATAATACTTGGCAGAACTGAAAATTTCATCACTCCATTGTTATTTGATGAGAAAGGGAAAGACAATCATGTTCAAAGTTGTTAATAACTAAAAAATACGTCAGCTCAGAGTAAATCACAGCACTGAGTATTGCTAAGAATCACAACTATAGAAATAACTATGCTACAACCCCAATAGACAGCTTGAAAAGAAGACGAAATGCACTCACCTCCGTCTCGGCCGCCCTGAGCTGACCGAAGAATATAAACTTGGCCACTTGGAACACCAGGCCGACCAAGACCATGCCTTGTAAGTAAATAACCTGCAGAAGAACGAATTAAATATATTACGACCGATATAAAGTCAGTTCTTACAGCCATTGAAGGGCTGCTCTTTGAGATGTAGACCACGGACGGATAGAACTGCTTTTTCTGCATGAACGCATTGCTAATTGTCAGCGCCGTTAGCGCGAAACTGCTCAGGACGAAGATCGATGCCGTCAATCGGATCGCCATTGTTGTTCGCCTCGATTTCACATCCAATGGTGATTGATTCGAGTTGCTATATGGTTCTGCAACACTTCAACCATAAACGATGGTTACAATAACTATGAAAATAGAAGGTGATGATGCTTCAATCTCTCTACATTTTAATGATCTCGACTTGTAGCCGATTAGTGACGGCAAAATGCAAAGCTATTCGGGCAAGAATTTAAAAAAATTACATTATCGCATCAAGTTGCTATTTGCAAGTCGCTGTTGACACTGCAAAAGTCAACGAAATTGTTTTCGACGCGTGGCCAGTTGAGAAAGTATGTCGAAAGAACCGTAACCATAGTAACGACCATTACAGAGTGCATGTTCCCTGCACATCAGTTGCTTGTAAACGTCATCGCAAGGCATTCGAATGGATTCAGTTCGTTTGAAAAAGTTAAAGGTCCTTTAAAAATTCGCCGGCTCTTTCCTGTTTACTTTTCTCCACTGCTCGGTAGGAAGCGAATGAAACATCGATAACATACATTGATTGAACTTACTCGAAGTCATGCTCACTGTGCCGTGCAGTTGCAGCACTTCGCATGGCGCGAAGTAAATGCGAGAAAGGTGCAGAGATTGCAAAATTAAAACTGCTAAATATCTAGAGGAACGCGACGTCAGTCCAAAGAATAACAATAATCAATTAACAGCACGTTCCTCCTCTAAATTGAGTCAGTTTACTTGTTTGCTTTCGCAACATTTAATTTGACATTTATGAATGCCATTTGAAGTGTCAAGTAACCTCAATACAGAACTGCAATGACTGATACATGTATCAACTCCTGTTTCACCAGTCGTATAATCACTTCTATATTATCAATACTCAATATCTGAACTAATGAAAATTTCTTAATCAAACTTCGCAAGCGTTTTCCCAAACACCTCGAGAAGAAAAACATGACTCCGGTCAGCGCGAGTATGCGACTTCTTGACTCTATTGTATGAACTGTGAAATGAATAAGCACACGGTTTTCGTCATAGCGATCTACATATATGTACAGGCGGCTTAATAAAAAAATGCAGGCGACGTAACTTTTGAACGAGCTAGTGCTCATGGGCCAAATTTAAACCATATGGTGCCCTAGCATAGGGCTTTCAGTGGGCGGAGTTATGGCCTTCTCGTGTACAAACTATCGTTGCAGGACCCGATAATGTGCGAAATTTTTTAAACAGTTTTCCACCAAATTTGAAGAGGTGCATTTTGATCGAATTTGGCGTACTGTAACTCTTACAGTGATTGAGTGACGTAAATGGATTTTTGATATGCTGTAGAGGAGTATACGCTGATTAAAATGAGCTATAGCACAGCTTGTCACTCCATCTTGGTGCGAAATGGCGACCGTTTTCCCAAACAACTCTCCAGCACGCTAATTTCCGTGTTTTTAGGGGTGCCCCAGGCCCCCTAGGGGGCGTATCCAAAAACGAACTACACCAATCGAAAGTTTAGGCCATAGGTTATCCAACGTTGTAATCATTTTGGCTTCATTTTTATTCTCCGCAAAATGCGAACCAACTACCTTTTTTTTGGCCCACCCTGTAGTAAGACTTAAAGAGGACATATTTAAAAAGGTCTAGTTATTTTATTGTCATAATCTGAAAGAGAAATAAAATATTATTAAATGTTATGTTTGCGAAATTCTGACACTATGAACTTTAATACTGAAGTAGGATGCGGTAGCTTAGGATGCGCATGTTGTAGCGCAAGTCTGGAATGGACTGAGTTATGCTCGGTCCAAGCTACTCGGTCCGGTCCAAAATTGGGTCCACGAAAAAACAGATCGGTCCCGGTCCGGTCCGGTGCACCAAGTAATTCGGTCCACGGTCCAGTGAACCAACACAGCTGTATAAGTAAGAGGTACTTGCTCGATTGTGGGTCATAAGTTTTTGTATGTCAAAAACAACTCTTAGAGCACAGGAATTGTAGAAAACCCAAAATTATCGAAATCCGTTCAATCTGTGCAAAGTAATTCAATAAACAAGCCGATTTAACGAGCCAAATTAAAATTATCCTCGATTTTTCTTAGTACCGCGCCAAATTCAACAAAACGTTGCCAAAATGTTAAAAACACCATAGAATTCAATAAAAACATTTATATCCATCAAAAAACCAACATACAACTTTTAAAATTCACTTCCCTGCCAACGCTACCACAGCTACGAGTCAGAGTAGCCCCTGGCCTCCCCGAGCCTTCACGGGCAAGCTATACCCAGCACAAAAATGTTTTGAGAAACCTGGGTACAGGGTACGCGTACCCCGGGTGCACTCTACGCCTTCTCAGAGTTTTTAGAAACCGGCCCGTGGCCTCCCCAAGCCTTCCTGGGGTAGCCATACTTGGCACACAAATGGTTTGAGAAACATGGGCACATGGTACGCTTACCCCAGGTGCACCCTGCGCCTTCCCAGCGTTTTGAGAAACTGGCTCCTGGACGTGCATTCCTGATCCCACATTCCTAATCCCACATCCCACATTTCTAACGCTACTTTAAAGATTGTTTATCTTAATTTTTAGCTCGTTTAGTGTAGCTTGTACCAGATATTTACAAAACAAAGTTAGCATCAGACTAATGTAACAATCATCAGTACTAAGGCGCAAAGTTAGGGTGTAGTGATAGATACATCCGCTGATGCTGTCACACTTTGATGATGACATGAAAGTAATCTCCAGAGGTAGTTAAGAATGCCTTGGCCTTTCTGGGGCATTTCTTGAAGCTTCACTAAGGCATCTTCATTTCCTTGTTCTGCTGATTTTGTGAACCAATGGACTGCTTCTTTATCTGATTGAGGCACGCCTCGCCCTTTCATAAACATATTTCCTAGGTTAAGTGCAGCACTTTCATGTCCTTGTTCTGCTGATTTTGAGTACCATTCGACAGCTTCTTTATCTGATTGAGGCACACCTCGCCCATTCATAAGCATCCATCCAAGGTTATACTGTGCATTTGCATTTTCTTGTTCTGCTGACTTTGTAAACCATTTTACAGCTTCTTCATCTGATTGAGATACGCCTCTTCCTTTAACATACAGGATTCCAAGGTTCAATTGCGCATCTGCGTTTCCTTGTTCTGCTGATTTTTGGAACCATTTAACAGCTTCTTCATCTGACTGAGATACGCATTTACCATATATATGCATGACTCCCACATTGAATTGGGCATTTGCGCATCCTTGCTCTGCTGATTTAATGCACCATTTAAAAGCTTCTTCATCTGATTGTGTTACACCCCTTCCTTCTTTATACATGACTGCCAGATTAAATTGCGCATTAGCATCTCCTTGCTCTGCTGATTTTGTATACCATTTGATTGCTTCTTTATCTGATTGAGGTACATCTCTTCCGTGTTCATGCATTAATCCTAGATTAAATTGCGCATTAGCATCTCCTTGCTCTGCTGATTTTGTATACCATTTGATTGCTTCTTTATCTGATTGAGGTACATCTCTTCCGTGTTCATGCATTAATCCTAGATTAAATTGCGCATTAGCATCTCCTTGCTCTGCTGATTTTGTATACCATTTGATTGCTTCTTTATCTGATTGAGGTACACCTCTTCCTTGTTCGTGCATTAATCTTAGATACAATTGAGCTTCTTTATTTCCTTGTTGCGCTGATTTTTTTAACCATATGACAGCTTCTTCATCTGATTGAGACACGCCGTGCCCAATCACATACATCAATCCCAGTTTAAATTGTGCTTTTGCATTTCCTTGTTCGGCTGATTTTTTTAACCATATGGCTGCTTCTTTATCTGATTGAGACACGCCACGACCATTCATATGCATCATTGCAAGGTTAAACTGAGCATCTGCATTTCCTTGTTGTGCTGATTTTTTTAACCATATGACAGCTTCTTCATCTGATTGAGACACGCCTTGCCCAATCTCATACATCAATCCTAGTCCAAGTTGCGCTTTTGCATCTCCTAGTTCTGCTGATTTTTTTAACCATATGGCTGCTTCTTTATCTGATTGAGACACGCCACGACCATTCATATGCATCACACCAAGGTTTAATTGCGCTTCTTTATTTCCCTGTTGCGCTGATTTTGTATACCATTTGACAGCCTCTTCATATGATTGTGACGGTCCTTTACTCTCACCATACATCTCTCCAAGGCTGTATTGCGCATTTGCATATCCTTGTTCTGCTGATTTTGTGTACCATTTGATGGCTTCTTCATCTGATTGTGATAGTCCTTTACCCTTACTATACATCACTCCCAGTCCAAATTGCGCTTCTTTATTTCCTTGTTGCGCTGATTTTTTTAACCATATGACAGCTTCTTCATCTGATTGAGACATGCCTTGCCCAAACTCATACATCAATCCCAGTTTAAGTTGTGCTTTTGCATTTCCTTGTTCTGCTGATTTTCTGAACCAATGAACTGCTTCTATATCTGACTGAGACACGCCACGACCATTCATATGCATCAGACCAAGGTTGTATTGCGCATCTGCATTTCCTTGTTCTGCTGATTTTCTAAACCATTTGATGGCTTCTTCACTGGATTGAGATACGCCTTTCCCGTTTTCTAAGCTGATGCCAAGGATACACTGTCCATATGCATTTCCTTGCAGTGCTGACATTATGAACTGTTTGAGAGCTTCTTTATCTGACTGGGGTACACCTCTGCCATTTTCATACATAAATCCTAGGTGAACCAGAGCATCGAGATTTCCTTGTTCTACCGATTTTGTGTACCATTTGACTGCTTCTTCATCAGATTGAGGCACGCATAGCCCCTCTTTATACATGACTCCCAGGCGTAATAGTGCATGTTCTTGTTCTTGTTCAGCCGCTTTTCTATACAAGTTGACAGCTTTTTCATATGACTGAGGCACACCTTTACCTTCTTCATACATCAATCCCAGGTTTAATTGCGCATCTGCGTATCCTTGATTTGTTGCTTTTGTGTACCATTTGCTTGCCTCTTCGTATGATTGAGGCACGCCTTTACCCTTCTCATACACAGTTCCCAGGCCGAATTGCGCAGAAACGTTCCCTAGTTCTGCTGATTTTAAGTACCATTTGACAGCATCTTCATTTGATTGAGGCACGCCTAGCCCACTCTTATACATCGTTCCAAGGGTATATTGTGCACGTGCATCTCCTTGTTCAGCTTCAGAAGTAAGCAACTGAACTGCTTCCTTTGATGATTGGGGAATGCTTTGTTCTCCTCTGCTAATTAGATTTATTGCATTATCTTGGGAAAGCATTGTTGACGTCCACCTTTTTTCCAGATGAGAAGAACAGTTTGAGTTGAATTGTTTTGAGAGTTTCATTGACTCATAAAACAGTTCTGCCTTTAGTTCAGGTATTTCTATATTACTAGAGTAAATCATAGTAAGATATGTTTGTATTTTAGCTTGTAAAATCCCATAACCTTTGTTCCTTGCCGTCAGAAAAACATACAAAATGAAATCAGTTGTTGGCATTTCATTAGAAAAGAAGAAAGTTAATGCTATGATGAATTCTTGAATGGTTCTGTGCAGAAATGAAAATTCAACTTTCGTGTGATAGGAAGCACCTCTTGTTACTTCTTTTTTTATGAATCCGACTTCGTGTACAATTTTATTCAGTTGAAAACTTTGCAGATCTGTTTCTGTAAACATTGTCTTAAATAAATCTTGCATGGCCATTTTTCCAAGCAAATGCAATTGAGGAAAATGCTGATAATTGTTTTCAATTACATGATGATTGTCACTTGAACCGTGTTCAAAGTCAAAAAGACTGGGAACATCTTTGTTGGGATTACTTTTTTGATGTCTATCTATTATCCACCAAATAATGTTCATAAAGAGTTCAACTTCAGTACCATCAATTATTTTCTTGTATGTAAGGCAAATAAAAGTCAACATTAAGGGTGATTCTGAAAGCCTTTTTAAATTCGCATTTGTGTTTAAGTGATGTGTTACAGCCGCTATATTTACTGATGGTTCTGTATCATTTTCTGCATTGAAATGTTTTGATATGAACTCTAGTTTTTGTGATTTGGTCGTAAATCCAATGACATCGGCAAATTTAAAACGTCCTTGCTTGTGAAGCTTTGACAAATATCCATTTCGTGAAGTTATAAGAACATAGAACCGTAATGGTCTGTTTGTTGGATCATTAAAGTAATCGCTTAATTCTTGGCACTGTTCCTCCAAAGCCGATTCATCATATCCATCGAGAAGCACTAAAATCTTGTGCTCTTTGCAACATTTAGCGTCATTTATAAAATGGTGAAATATCTCGTAGTCTTCCTCATCAAGATAGCCTTTCATGTAATGGGCTATCAACTCTTTAATGTTTTTGAACTTATTCTCGCGTAGTTTGCGAAGTTCAATATAAAAAACAAGATCATAATCACTCCATCGTGACTGCTTCGGCGTCCATTCATATGCAAGTCGATGCATAAGCGAGGTTTTTCCAAAACCTGGATGCCCTTCAATAATCAGCATTTTTGTTTCAGCGAATGTTTTTTGGAGCAAATCGGCGAAATCTTCTGTGACCATTGAATCATCTTCTAATTTGAGTGCCAAATTAACCCATTTTCTTTTGATATCAAAGAAAAATGGCAGTGAGAAGGGAATAATATTCCGATAGCTTTGTGAGTATATTTCTCGCAACGAGCTTTGAATGCTGAAAGTCAATTGAGTAATTTAATATTATAAAAAATTAAGTGCCATTAGATGCCTTGGTTTTACTTATAAGTTTGCGATAAAAAGGTGCAGTCGAACTTTGTAATGGTTTACTGATTATCAGTGTTGCAACTAAGTTAGAAACTTAGTTACTTAGTTAGTAGAGCGTATAGAATTATTGATTAACTTTACACAGTGAAAAAAATCAATAATTCTATCCGCTCTACTAACTAAGTAACTAAGTTTCTAACTTAGTTGCAACACTGCTGATTATCAGAGATGGACGCCGAGCGAGGATCGGGTGTGGCATATATCTTGCTTGATAAGTGGTGCTACTTCCCCACCATTTGACCTGCCTATTCTTTTAATTAAATGATTTCTCAGTTTTTTAGCAATGTTATTCAGCAGCATCTGAGAGTAATTTTAGAAGTACTCAGCAGTCTGCACTATTTACAGGGTGGCTCAAAAAGTTTTGTTTCGGCATTTTGCGGGAAATGAGAATTAGGCCAGAACGACTACACCATTGGATAGCCCGTGGCTTAAAGTTTCAGTTGCTGTAGTTCTTTTTGGATACGACCCCTAGTGGACCAGGGGTACCCTGAAAATACCGAAATTAACATGCTGGAGAGCTATATGGAAAAACGGTCGCCATTTTACATTCAGGTGAAGTTACGACCTGTGCTATACCTCATTTTACTCAGCGTGAAATTCTTTACAACATACCAAAAAAATTGTTTAATCAAAAATAATCGAAAAACAAAAAATTACTTATTCATCCAATCTGACGTCGATCGGTGCAGACTTCACAAGGTCATATTTTGCATTGAGCTTTGAAATGCCGTTTTTTGATGCTACATTGATTGGATTGGATGAATACGCAATGCTTCTGTTCAAAAAACATACAACAATGTTGAACAAGCTTGAAACAGTCGAAATTGAGAAAAACTGAGAAAAACTTGTCTAAGTTTTCCACCAAATTCAATGAGGCTCAATTTGGTCTACTTTGGCGTACTGTAGTCTCTAATGTATTAGGTTGTTCCATGTACTATGTCGTTTTCGTCGCCAACTTTGGTTTAGTATATCTCAGTGGAATATGATCACCGCGGACTAATTTTTTTTATTTTGTAGTCTAAAGGATAAAATTTTATTGCTTTTTTTCGCGAGTAAATTCGTGCACAATGATCAAGGATATTACAAAGCGCGCAAAGACTAATCATTTCCGTTTAAGACAGAGTTTTTCTAAGCATCGACTTAATATTGGCACAATGAACAAAAAGGTCTCAGATTTTATTGAAACTTAGTATTCGGGGGTATTTCAGGACGGAATTTCCGAAAAATAAGTCAGAATTTTCTGGAAATACTTTCGTGTCGGGATGTGGCGGGAAATTTGAATCTGATTTGATGACAGTAAAGACCGAACCAAAATTAGTTTTTCTTTATACCATTCGAAAGGACAGAATGAGAGGAGTCTGAAAATGTACGCAGTTATAAAATTGATGTAGAATTGAGAAATTTATGCAAGAAAGAAAAGGTCGCATTTTTTAGCTGGTCAGTTTTTCGACTTTTTCGACAAGAACTTGTTCACTACCCCTAAACTAAAGTTACCCTAGAATTGTTCCCCTAATGCCGGGCTATCCAACGGCACTATAAAAAATGTCAAACTCCGGCACATACGGGTCTCAAATTCAGCCCGAAGCAACCCACCTTTTGAGGCCCTCTCATTTTTGGCAAAAATCAGTTTAGTTTGATCGCGTACAGCTATTCTGTTTTTAACGCTTTTGTCATCGGCATATCAAATTATTAATCCCCTAATGATAGGCTATCCATCGGTACCATCAAAAGTATCAAGATCGGGTATGTAAGGGTCTCAAATTTGGCCCGAAAGTGACCCACTTTCGAGGCTTTCGTAATCAAAGCAAGGCGGATGAGTGAACAGCAGCCAGCATACTTAATGATCAAGAAAGTGAGACATGTTCATCTATCGATGGCCAGCACTGAACGTTAGCTATCGACGGCAGTCCAAAATCATTGAATAGCCCTTTACTAGAGGATTAATAATTTGATATGCCGATGACAAAGGCGTTAAAAATCGAGTAACTGTACGCGATCAAACTAAACTGATTTTTGCCAAAAATGAGAGGGCCTCGAAAGGTGGGTTGCTACGGGCTGAATTTGAGACCCGTATGTGCCGGAGTTGGACATTTTTTATAGTGCCGTTGGATAGCCCGGCATTAGGGGAACAATCCTAGGGTAACTTTAGTTTAGGGGTAGTGAACAAGTTCTTGTCGAAAAAGTCGAAAAACTAAAAAGTTAAAATACGCATAAAATGCGAGATTACGGTATTTTTCTGTCTTGCATAACTTTCTTAATTCCGCACCAATTTCATATTTGCACACATTTTCAGAGTCCTCTCATCATTCTCAATCGATTGGCATACAGAAATGTTAAATTTGATTTCATGTTTCAATATTTCCAGGTACCCATTATTTTCACGAATTAGGCACTAACGTACTTCTGGCTGAATTTGAGACCCGTATGTGCCGGAGTTTGATACTTTTTATGGCGCCATTGGATAGCCCGGCATTAGGGAATTAATCCTAGGGTGACTTTAGTTTAGGGGTAGTGAACAAGTTCTTGTCGAAAAAGTCGAAAAACTGACTAGCTAAAAAACGCGACCTTTTCTTTCTTACATAACTTTCTTAATTCTACATCAATTTTATAACTGCGTACATTTTCAGACTCCTCTCATTCTGTCCTTTCGAATGGTATAAAGAAAAACTAATTTTGGTTCGGTCTTTACTGTCATCAAATCAAATTCAAATTTCCCGCCACATCCCGACACGAAAGTATTTTCAGAAAATTCTGACTTAATTTTTGGAAATCCCGTCCTGAAATACCCCCGAATACTAAGTTTCAATAAAATCTGAGACCTTTTTATTTATTGTGCCAAGGCTCTGAACAATTAAGTCGATGCTTAGAAAAAGCCTGTCTTAATGCTAAATGAATCGAGGGGGGGCACAAAAGTCGCATCACAAGCTTGACATCCTATAACTCTGTGAAGACGTAACCACTTCAACTGCGATTTGCTGCATCTCATATAGTTATCTTTAACTTAGATTTCCTTTTTTATCTTTAAAGTTGATCCATTTTTCGTCATTCTATGTTAGTTTTAAAAAATGCGAGATTTTGCACATGCAAAGACGACAAAATATTGATACAAAGTTTTTTGTATAACTTGGCTCGAAACGATCCAAATGAGCTGAAACTTAACAGAAATAATCTGCCGATGCTGAGCTTTCGTTTGATATAAAGAATTATTGAATTTGGTGGTGAATTTGTTAAGATATGGTCACGCAAAGATAGGTCTCATTTTAAAGCGCAGTACCGTACCCGCAAGAGTTGCAGGCAATTCGCTTCAACGAGTGCACTATGCTTGCTTGACCATATCTTGGGAACCCCATGACCAAATTCAGTAATTGTTTTTCAAGTGAAACCCCAACATATGCAGATCATTTCTGGTAAGTTTCAGCTCAGCTGAATTATTTTGGTTAAAATTATTCAAGAAACAATTTTTAACATAACTATTCACTTAAATGAGTATCCTTTGCGCGGTTTGTTATATCTTTGGTCATTTTGCACGGATTTACTCGCGGAAAAAACCAAAAATTGCTCCATTTCTTCTACAAAACCTATATATTTCATCAAAATCGGTTCAGAACTTAAAAAGTTACTAAAAATTCAAAATGGTGGAATATACTGGGACACCCTGTATATTGTTCACTTGATCACTAATTGCCTTATCGAATGAACTATTCTATCCCATTTAATTGGCCTCCGTTGCTATTATAAAGCCTCTGTCGGTTATTAATTGGCCAGAGTGCCGCTGTAATGGCTTGCCAAGCGAAAAACATACGTTAAAAGTCAGTATTGAGGAAATGCACGTGAATGACATAACTGCCGGCATTAATTGACTAAGTAGCATTACGCGTTCCTCTCTTTTTAGCTATTGACATATCATTGCTTGTCAATAAAATATCTTGTCAGTGAAAATTCATTTCATTGAACTGTCTGACCAAAAAAAGATCGGTGAACTGTCCGCTCTAAAATGATTACACAGTGAACTGTACGACTCCCTCGTAAAAATGCAACATTGACCATAGGGAACAAGTCCATTTCTTAATTCTGTTATAAAACGAAGAAATGCTCTTGTTCCTTGCGATCAATGCTGCAATTTAGCTCATTTGCCCTTTGAAAGTGAAGAAAATAGAATCTATCACAGTAGTTATAAGGTATTGTCCACGCAAACGTTCTGGCACTCGAGTCCATTTTATGCAAGCTGTTCAAAAGTTCGCAGGATACGATACTAAGCGCGATATGAACTTCATTATGGGCACTATTCATTTGTGGCTGATGGGGGATTCTAGGTACTGAAAATTTGAGCGCGAATTGATCATTTGGCATAGGAGAACCTTAGAATAATGTAATTGTGCAGTAGCTTTTCTTATTTTTAACGAAAATTTCGACTGTAGCCTTTTACCACGAAACTCCGCCCACTGCCTTATGACACAAGACGCTAGTTGCATCCATGTTGCATAGCAATAGATGATTAGTTGCCTCGCAACACGCAACACTTTTTTTCCGGCATAAAGAATTTGTTATTCAAATTTGGTTTCGATTCCAGTTCTCATGAATCCCCAAAATTGTACTTTATAGAATATATGCACCCGATATTAATGATCCTGAACCGAAACCGCAACCTTAAATTAATTATTCTCGCTCTTCACCTAAAGAGCCACAATAAAACTTATAATAATTAAAACTGGTTATAGCTCCTTATTTCGTTGGTTGAACTTTATGGAGAGAATGTCTAACCATTTTTGAAGCTTAGATTTATGACGCGGGCATGGCAGATAGGCTGTCTTTGGAGTGAAATATCCTTCCGACAAGTTAGAT
Source organism: Plectus sambesii (assembly GCA_002796945.1). Classification (NCBI taxonomy): domain Eukaryota; kingdom Metazoa; phylum Nematoda; class Chromadorea; order Plectida; family Plectidae; genus Plectus; species Plectus sambesii. Next base: position 18,452 of record NIUQ01002899.1, read on the forward strand.
GAGTATCAGGGCAAAATGTCACGGCACGTATTATGTGGTTTGGCACAATTTCTTACAAAATTCGCTGTTTGAACGCTTAACTCAATTGATCGACAGGAACTCAAATTTAACTGCAGTTTGCTTGAAATAGACTCAGGTGCCACAAGCGTTTGCGTGGACAATAGAAGAAAATAAATCAAAATATCATATAGAATTGGCTGTGAGCAACACTTACCTTTCTAGCATTTTTTTCAATTTTTCAGGAGTTGGCGGAGAAGGAGCGGGCAAAGGCTGGCTGAAAAGTATCATCATTAATTATTTCTGCAGATACTGAATTTTGAATTTATTTTTGAAAGCAACCTCAACAGAATTAAATAATCATATAGATAATAGATATGATAATGATGACAATTTACCGTAAATCCTCTAATAAACGCCCACCCTCTAATAGACGCCCCCTCAAACCTTGATTGAAAAAATAGACGCCCACCCTGCGATAATCGCCCCCTTCAGGGTGATTAAAACATTAAAAGCCTGTACAGTGTTGTTCAATAATGCACTTCCAACTCAAATACGACTGCTGATAATGCTCAGTCTTTGAATTTATGAGTAATGTTACAAGTTGAAGGACGCTTGAGACAAAAAAATGCCCTCTCGCCAACGAGCACCTCATTCAAACATCGATTGCAATAATAATCGCCCACCCTCTAATAGACGCCCCCCTCACCCCTTGATTAAAAAAAAGACGCCCAGGGCGTTCATTAGAGGATTTACGGTATTTGAAATGGATATTTATACGTTTTCATATTCGTACATTAATACTCTATGAGGATCGCGCTACTATAGCGAGCTAAACAATTTTCGAGCAATTCCAGCGAGAAGTTTTGCTAGTGAGGGTCCCATGATTATACATAGATAGCTACATTATATAAGAAGTTATGAACGAGTTTTGCCATAACTGGATACATCAAAAAAACTATAATTGGTGAAATTCGAATTGTTTTCTGGTATAGTTGAGCCCGCATAATTGCAGGTCCCGGATTATTTCAACTTGTAGCTGGCTCCCAAGGAGGTGCAGTTATCCGGGTTTTACTGTAATAGAATAGATTTTCTTGCCATTTTCTACAGATATGTAAATTACCTTAAATTACAGCTATGCGAAATCTCAAATACTGATGGGGTTTAACAAGAATGTCGCTTTCGAACAAAATTTCCTCTTCTGTCATGCCACCATGGAGACGCACGTTTAAATTTTAGATCATCAATGAATAAATCATAGCTGAGCACTCCTTTTAACCAGTGTTGCAACTAAGTTTCTTTGGAAAAATAGTTACTTATTTAGTTAGTTAAACTCGTTTTTTAAAAATCTAGTTAGTTATTTAGTTAGTAAACGCTTCAAAAAAAAACGTAGTAAGTTATTTAGTTAGTACTAAGTTTTTTTTGAAACTCAGTTACTAAGTAATATTACTGAGTTTTTTCCTAAGTCAAAAAAATAGTTACTTATTCTAATTGCAACACTGCTTATGACATGCTACCAAAGTTTCAGAATTTCGGTAGCTATTTGAAATATATGCTTAGTTAAAACTTAGTACTAAGTTTTTAGAGCTAATCTTAGTTAAGTTGACAGATGTTGGAGCGCGACAGCGCGTGATATACATTTGAATCTCGCGGTCATCCGGATCCACGTCGGATCCCGGTATTCTGTCATTGCCCGTCTCTGTATGTTC
>NIUQ01002900.1:0-19763 GCA_002796945.1 Plectus sambesii
GAAGAAAAAAGATGACGTAGCGCTGACCTTGAGAATGCGCTTGAGAAGAGCTTTGTCCTTGGCGAGAAATGGCTTATACTGCGAGTAGAGACCGGGCTTAGTGTCGAGAGTGCGTCCGTCGGTACTCTTCTTGAACACTTTGGCGGCGGCGGCGGTCGTCGCTTGACCGGCATTTGCATCACCGATTCTCACAATATGAGGCCAGTGCTGCAGGGTTTTTGTGAAGAAGGGATTTGTTACTCCCAGCACCACTTTTGGCCTGCAACAGACAGCGATACTCATTGTAATAATATCTATCAATTGCTATTGTATTTTCAGTTCTCTTTTAGGTGTTATGTGTCAGTCATGTTATGATTTAGTGCTTGTTCAGCGATAAGAATCTTAGCAGTGTTCTAATGTATGAGAGCGATTGGAATACAACCGCTCGGCAAGCGAACACAAAATAATCGACTGAACAAATACATCTTAGGCGACCACTATGCCTGCACGGTGCGGCAATTACTACTGAAATTTCTCAAAAATAAACCCCCTCCATTTGATGCACGCGCTGCTAAAATAGTTTCTTCCAAGGAAAGAAGTGAAAGAGCAAACATTTTCCGAAAAGACCCTATTCTTTAATGCCAGCAGTTGCGCGCACTTCAGATAATCCTTTAAAGTTTCTCCAGCTCTTGATAATTAGTCTAAGGGAGGATTGCTTTCGAGAAAAACCAAAGCACTGCTTACGGAGCTTGTGTTTTGCTAGTGTATTCCTTAAACTCGCTGTCATGAATAGTGAAGAAGGGGCGGTAGTCGTAGCAATAACGTAGCGGCCATATCAAGCTCACGAGGGACTGCACCACTCCAGAGCAGTGCGTTGGCGAAGGAGACATCGCTACCAGGGGCTAAAGTGCACAAATTAAACTGTCGTCACCGAAAATGTCGTTAATTACCTCTCCTATCAATACGAGTTCCCATAACAATTGAAGGTGCGGCACAATTGGCGCAAGATTCCTGAAACAGGGGGCAATGTTCTCACGATTCGATTGACCATTCTTAGGTTTCAAAAGATGAATATGGTCCACTTTCTTGCATGCCGATCGCAGAAATCCTTCTCACCCAGGCCGTGTTCACACTCGCAAAATAATACTTGCTACTCGGCATGTTAAGCATAATAGCGGCTTCTTTGTTTCATTCTTTTTTTTAAAAAGAGCATAAGATCGTAAAAAATCCCTCCTAAAATTACAGATATAAATCTTATAGGACAATACTCTGCTTAACATGTCGAATGTGTTATTTTGAAAGTATGAACACAGACTTTTGCTTAGAGCAGTATTCTAAGCCAGAGGTCAAGAAAGAATTTCTGCTTTCGGACGGTGGGCAAGTGAGCAATATTCTTCCATTGGGCCATCTTTATTCCTCACTCGAATAGCTGCGGTTCGTGAACAGTGGGCAGAAGAGTGGGTGCCAAGTGGGTAGACTGAAAACAATTCATTTAATTGAATAAAACGTCGCTCGAAGTTGTACCTCTTGCGCAGTAACAACCAACGGTTTCTGATAGTTGGGCATGTCGTAATGGCTCGGAATGCGACACTGAACGATCGATCCCATAAGTGGCAAATTGAAAGTGACGCCAGGCTGCGGCGCAGGCCATTGGTCGATATCGTGACATGCTGAAAAGTTGGGAGGGATGTACATTTTGCGCGGCGATGTTTGGTATGGCGGCGGTGGCCTGAGGAGGTAGGGGTAAATAACCATCAGCCAGATTTTTAACTTTCACAATTGGAATCTGAGGGATATGAGTTTTCGCTGCAACTTTATTTAGCTACGCGCTTGATAATATGGGGCGTATGCCTTATGTGACTGCGTATCCCCCAATCCGACTTGTATCCCTACGTAACCAAGCCCCCGCTTTGATTCCGCATACACCATAACCAAGAATCAATCATCTTTCTTGGCAACTCATGTTACCGCACAGTACCTCATTGGCAAATTGAAGTATGCATCTGTTTTAGTAAAACCCCACGTTATGAAGCTCAAAAAAGGTAAACGTACCAGCCTCGATGGCGGGTTCACCAGATTCGAAAAAGCGCGGGGCAATTGTTTCGACGACGTGAGTGAAGAGATTGACCAGAGGCAGAAGCGTCACCAGTACGACCGACTAAAAACAATAACAATAATGCATCAAGAAATTCAAATATGTGATTGATGGCGCTAACCTTTTGAAGATAGCCGCGTGGTATAGTTTTATCTTTGGTTTGTCGAAAATGCACAAAACCAAAGTAGTGCACCGGATCTGTCTGAAGATAGACTGGCGCTCTTTGGTCATATGCTTCTTGCGCCGTGTTCAACGACTTTCCCGAAAAACGTCGCATTCGGAAATGAAATCTCGTATCACCTGTGCAACCTGCAAGTCCATCCCATAATCATCATCGTTCCATCATTTCTATCAAAGCTGTACTCTTTCAAGCACCTACCTGAATTTGAATCCGGGAATGCCAAATAGCAAATGTTCATCTTCTCAGTGGCTGTCAGATTGCAGTACCCTGGATATACAACCTGGAAAAGAAGATTGTATCAGTCAGAGACTGCGGGTTAACAAAGATATCTACCTCGAGCGCTTGACCAAGTTCCAAATCGAACGTCACGACACAAATGCAGTGCACCCAGTTGGAAAATTTGTCCCATGGGAGTGTTGCATCCATGTAACTTTGATTAGCGGCGGTCGAAATAGTCGTCGACGAAGCAGAAGGAGCGTCGTCTGAAGCTTGTCGAATGCGAGAAGCCGCTGATCCAGTTGACGTTGCTGATCCTGTTGGAGTTACTTCACCAGTCTCAACTGGCCGACCCAATCGGTCGGCATCCACGCCTGCGACCGACATATCGCTTCGCTCTTGCAAGCTCATTTTTTTGCCGTAGACACGGTTAAATAGTGCTCCGCATCTAACAACGTAATGTTGCAAAATTCAACAATCGACGGAGGTGTTGTTTGAGAAAAAAGGAGTGCATCGCGACGCGACTCGCCGCGCAAAGGAAATGCAACAGGTTGGCGAAAGTACCGGTTCACCCACACTGCACTGCACTTAGTACCGTAACTTCATACATTCGTTTTAAGACTCGCCTTTTTCAGCGCAGCTCTCTTAATTTGCCGTGGCTTAGTATTACTTTGTTCTATTTGAAGTTGTGCTCTTTTCTGACTAAATGAACTCAAGAATATGCTTGGTCTTCTTTTTATTACTTCCCGTCATGTTCCCTAGAAAAGCAATCAAATATCGAGCAAGATTTTAACTCTTAAGCGACGTCTGTGTGTGTATTTGGGTGAGTGGACATCCACGGTTCTTGTAGACCGCGTCTTTCGTGGCTCCGGTCGGAAAATGGTCTCATAAATAAAGGGTACCGTGTCCGACTCGTACCACTACCGGTTCGATCCAGTATACGATATTGACGCTTTGAATTCAAAAATGTCATCATAACTCCCTGTCGCGGCGAATCATGAAAACTATTGAAAGTATTTCTTTCATTAAACCATCAAGCCATTCATGGATTATTTTTTAGTAAAATTTGGGCAGGCCAAGAGATATATGAACAATAGCATTTCTCAACGGGACCAAATTAAAGTAACGAAAAGGCGAGATCTCATATTCCGCGCCAAGTAGTGCTGCGTGTGGCCAGGAGGCTTGCAGCGATACCATGCAAGAACTCGAGCAATGGGTGCGTCGCGTGAGCGCAGTGCTCAGCGCTAGTATCTCTAAATCTATCTTTTTAAAGACGCATTTACAGTTTCTTTGAAGCAAAAAGAAAAATACTGCTACTGTATCTAGTTTATGTTCATTTTACTGTGCGGTAAAACGCGTAATCTTTTATTATAGTCTACTGAGCAAACAATAGTGCATAATCTGTTGAACAAAACCTTAAATTTTTAGCGTAATATCGGTACCAAAAGGCATTCAAGGCGAAGTGAAGGTGCAGAGACTTTTCTTATATCATAAAATAACAAATGTAAACTTTAGACACACCTAACTGCGTGCTCAAGCAAACAACATCATTGTCACGATGAACGAAATTACACCAAGCCAAACATGTTGAGTATGAAGCGTCGCCGATTTGTTCGGGTTGTTCGAGTTATTCGAGTTTCCGTTGCACAGGTTCCCGTAACAACAGCAAGCCGACTTATACCCTGTTTGCTGAATCATCTGATTTTCGTAGCATCCTTTCCCCAACGTCGTACAAACGTCAGAGGTATCACAATCGTAACCTACTTGACCTCTAAAAAGGGACATGACCACGATATAGAGGAATTCAGTCAATTATTAGTGATGCGTTTGCCCCTTAAAATTATTAATATGCTCTACCTTGTGGTAGTTCCTTTCAGGCACCAACCAGAATTGCAAGGAACCTGCTCTTCCGATCCAGAAACGCCTGCATAGCATTGCGTTACCACGTCATAGTTGCACAAGTTCGTTTGGCAGCAGCAGAGCGACTGATACCCAAAGTTATGAATTATCTTATTATCGATACATCCACTTCCAGATTGAGAGCAGAAGGTAGAATTATCACAGCTGTATAAAACCACACCACTAAAATAAACACAAGACCAGGTTATGGAGTGATTCAAACAATTATTAATAATATGTTTGGCTCTTAAAAATATAAATTTATTTTACCTTAAAGTAGTAGCTGTCAGACACCAATCCGAAGGGCATGAAGTTGTGTCGGTCGATCCCTTTTCGCCAGAATAGCATTGAAACGCCATAGAGCACGTCGTTATCATTGCAAGCAAGGCGAGGAAGCACAAAAGTCTTGGAATCATTGTCATCAATTCTTGAGTTGACTTACTCCTGCCGTCCTACTCACCTGAAGCAAATTCACTTTTATGCGCGATAATAACAACTCGAGACAACGATTGGTGAACTGAGTACGTTATTTTTCGTTTCACGCGTGGATACGGACGAAACACGATGGGAAAAATATTCTCAAACTCTGACATAGATGCGAATTAACATAATTTCCATACTTATATTTCGAATGAAATTCGATTCATTGTTGGCATCAATGGGTGAGTTTCATGTCGCAAGTTTTAGCTAAAGTCGTACTTAATGTAATGATATAAAATTCTTTTATCAAAGATTACTGCCATATACAATAAAATAAGAATATAAAAGAATACAGGGAGAGGGTAGAAAAGCTCTTTTTATCATAAAGCTCTACTTTATATCAAGATTCTACGTTACAAGCAAACGAACGACGACCCGGCCAAGATATCGTGTACGTTTTATGTCGCATATTATTTTTGTATAGTTCTCTAATGAATGCGTTTGCAATAAAACACATAATTTTCCGGATGTCCGAGTGCTCACGCAGTTTCTTCGTTCCTTTGTATTTTTATCTGTAGATAGTAAGTTGGTGATCTCATCGGAAGTGTCTAACACACACAGACAATACAGTACTGAGTTTCAGCAGGCCAGCGCTATAAAAAGGGGGTTAAGGCCCAAGTGAGAAAATCGAACTTTCACCATTTCTACGGTGCAGCCACTCGTGCATAAACATTTTCGTAAAAGGCAAAGTTTAAAAACATGATCGGCCCACAGATGGCAGTAAACATGTGGAGCAGTAAACTTGCTGCAGCGGAGAAGCGAAGTAAACATGGACACAAAGATAAAAACGCCCACTGATGGTAATAACATGTTATCGCACAGAAGCAAATAAGGTTGTTAAAATAGATCGCATCATAAACTTTGATAAAGCAAACCAAGCTAATGGCAACTTCATGGAGTCATGGGGTTAATAAAATTGTATTACAAAAGTATAGGGAGGGCAAGCGCTTCTAATACTCGAGTCCATTTTATGCGAACTGGCTGAAAACTCGCAAGATACGATATTAGGTGCAATTTAAACTTTATTATGGACAATATTTATTTGTGGCTGATGGTGGATTCCAACATCTGAAAAGTTTAGCGTGAAATGAGCATTTGACATTGGAAAATCTCAGAATAGTGAAATTCTGCATTTCGCATTTTTCACGAGATCTTCGATAGCTCGTATCCGCTACGAAATCTCCGCCCACAGACCCCAAGATGAATAGGCATTCGTGATAGAAGAATCTGATACAGTATGCTCTCGTATTAGTATTGTATGGCAACAGAGGTCGTGAGGACCAGTTGCCAACGCAACACGGTTCATCTTTCCGTCCGGTAAAAGGGCTTTATTAATTCAATATCGGTTCCGATTCCAGTCCTCATTATACCCCAAAATTGTACTATATAGAACATGTGTTCTCCGTACTAATGTTCCTGAATCGGAACCTTTAATTAATTATTCGCACTTTTCACATAAAGGATCACAATGATACTGAAAATAGTTCAAAAAGGGTAACAGCCCCTAATTTCGTGGGTAGAATTTTATGCAGAGGGAGATTTAGCCATTTTTGAGGCTTAGACTTATGTCACAGACATGATAGGTCGGCTGTCTTTGAAGGGGAAGATGCTCCTGACAAGCTAGACCAGCACTAGTGGCGAAATATCACAGGACGTATTAATGTGGGCTGGCACAATTTCTTGCTAAGTTCGCTGTTTGAACGCGTAACTCAATTGATCGACAGGGACCCAAGTTTATGCGCAGTTTGCATGAAATGGACTCAGGTGCCACAAGCGCTTGCGTTCCCTATAAAATGCAACGTTTAGGAGCATGGCCGCTTCACAGTTAGCAATAAACTCGTATAGCAGTACACCTAAGCGGCGGTCACAATGCAGACGCAAAACGCAGACGATTTTGCGTCTTGCGTCTGCATTGTGACCGCCGCTTTACTGTAGCGGAGAAGCAAAGTAAACATGAATATTAGATTAAAACGATAGACTGGTAATAACATATCATCGCAGCGGAGTGAATAAAGTTGTAAAATTCGATCACATTGCAAAAAAATTATGACGTAAAAATGTTTTAAAATGCACGGTTTTGAAGGGTTGCTCATCAAGTCAGGCTACTGACGTAGGTATAGGAAAGCGTGGAATGGCTGCAACTCTCATTCGGATGGATTCTTTTCAAAAAGCGAAATACAGGATTCAAATCTTGCATTAAAGCAGTTCATTTTTCTATCGGTAATAGGTTTCGAGCTTTCAACACGTATACTGACTTTTGTGTATATGATGCGCCCTTGTTTATGATTCACGATTGTAGAGCTGGAGGATCCAGCAGTTTCATCAGTTTCCCAACAATTTTTTTAATTAAATGTATCTATGGTCACACTAGCACGTGGATGAATGCAAAATCAAGCGACAAAGTGATCAATTCAGCCCACACGCAATTGTCAGAACACCATGCCGCTTCTGTTGTTTAGCTCGCCATGAGAACTGTCGCTCTGCGACAACATGCGGAACCACCGGCAGATGACGCTTCTTCGTATTTCAAAAGCTCATTTCTGACTTATGCTTTCCAACAAAGTGAAGCTTCCAAAGTCCCTCAAGATGCATTAGGATGAAAGCGCAGTAAATAGTGCGCTTTAGGCAAACATTTTTAATAACCAGCTTCTATTGGCATAGTTTGAATAAAATTTTAGAGTTCGATTTCGTTCTAAGTTATTTCATACAAGGACTTTCAAAAATTGTGTCATTATTTTTCGAAAATATTTTCGTGTCGAGATGTACTTCAAAATTTTATTTTTATTTGTGACTAAAAGAGGAATCTGAATCTATTTTCCTATAAAATATTGATATAGAAATGAATTTGCTTTAGGTAACTTGGATAGTATAGATTAAGTAAACTCCAAAATTAACGACAATGACTGCGAGACTGTTGTGGTTTGCTGCCTTGATTGCTGCGATGATAACTGGCTCCATGGCGAATCTATGCTATCAAGGTAAAGGAGGATCGACGACGCAAGTCCCATGCGCTTCGGGTTGGTGCATGACAACCACTCCAGCCAACGCAAGGTAAAGCAGATTAAAAATGTAATAAACCAAACTTCACTAATAATAATTGGTGGTACCATTCTATATCTGGGTAATTTGTTTTTAAGTGGTGCCGTCATTTACACCTGTGACCCCGTTGGCCTTTGCGCGGTTTTGGGAGAAACGTGCTACGAAGATCCAACAGACGCAGACTTCAAGTCGGTGTGCTGCTGCAGTGCCAACTTGTGCAACTCGGCGACGACGCCGGTGACGAAGACAGCGAAAAATTCGGCGTTGCTTCATAATCTGCATATCTTGCTTGGTGCAGTCTCGTTCATCGTGTCAGTGATGTTGTAAGCTTAGGCTTGCAATTAACTTTGTATAGAGTTAACAATTGTTATTTTACGATACAGGAAAAGCCTCTGGACCTTCGCTTCGCCTTGAGTGCCTTAGTATACCGGTATTACACAAGAAATACAAGGTTTTGTTCAATAGATTATGCATTGATCATTGCTTAGTTAACTATAATATATGATTACTTGGTGTACAGTACAGGTTAATGCGCCTAAACTTGTTATAATACTGTTTGACATTTTGCTTCAAAGTAAACTCGATCCTGTTCAAAGGCGTTTCTTTACAAACCGGAAAGAGAAATCTCGTGCATAAAAAGCTTTCATCGCATTGATGATGGCTTAGTAGGTTGCCAAAGAATAGCTATCGCTGACGTTGCGAAAAATCCATCGATATCAGCGAATGATTACTGTTTTATAACAATCTAGAGGTTCTTGAAAGATGGAACTCAATTATCGTTTTTTCTTGAAAACAAGCCTACTCCGAACACCACTTCAAGAGCTATATTTATAGGCCGTGTTGAAACATACATTAGACAGTCCTTTTTTTCAGGCAAGGTTTTCAAGCTCTATCGAATTACACCCATGAAAAGAGCAAAGGAGGCTCTATTTCTCTTTCCTTTTATTTACACTCTATTTCGAGATGGATTACTAAAACTGCAGAATTTCTTAACAATATTTCAAATTAAGCGCAAGAGAGAACATTGCTGAGGTAAAAAAGTGTACGGTTTTAAAGGGTTGCTTCTCGGTGCAGGCTATTAGCGTGGATTGAGAAAGGCGCAGATTGGCGACATCTCTCATTAGGATTGATTCTTCTTAAAAAACGAAAAACAAGTTCCAAAACTTGCTTTAAGACAGTACTTTTTGCAATGGATAATAGATTTCGATCGCTCAGCTTTCAGAACGTATACTGGCTTTTGTGTATGTGATGCGCCCTTGCTTCTGATTCACGACTGTCGAGCAAGAGGATCCAGAAGTTTCATCAGTTTCCCAGTAATTCTGAATATTAGATGTATCTATGAGCAAAACAGAACGTGCATGAATGAGCTAATCAAACTGACAAAGTAATCAATTCAGCCCAGAAGCAATTGCCAGAACACCATGACGCCCCCGCTGTTAAGCTCACCATGAGAACTGTCGCTCTGCGACAACTTGCGGAACTACCGGCAAATGACGCTTGTTCGTATTTCAAAAGCTCACTTCTGACTTTCGCTTCTAACCAGATAGCACGAGTGAGGCTTTCAAAGTCCGTATTGATGAATTAATTTGGGATGAAAGCGTAGTAAAAGGTGCGCTAAAGACCGAATTTTTCCAGGAACTAAGCCTCTATTAGCATAGTTTCATTATAATTTGGAGATTTAGATTTCATTCAGAGTTATTTCACGAGAAAAATTTCGAAAATTGTGTCAGAATTCTTCGAAAATACTTTCGTGTCGAATATGTTGGAAATTAACTGTATGACTTCAAAAACGGATTCAGAATAAATATTCTATACATAATTCAAATAAATTTAATTTGTTTCAGGTCACTTTGGCAGTAAAGATCAGGTAAGCTCCAGAGTTGACTACAATGGCTGCGAGACATTTGTGGTTAGCTGCCTTGATTGCTACGATGATAACTGGCTCCATGGCATCTCAATGCTATCAAGGTAAAAGAGGATCAACGACGAAAGTCTCGTGCCCTTCGGGTTGGTGCATGAAGGGCACTCCCACAAGGTAAAGCAAATAAATTATTTAAAGGGCAAAACGCATCACATGTAATTTGCTTGAATAACTCTTCATATAGATAATGTGTTTTTTAAGTGGCGACGACGCTTACCTCTGTGACCCAGTTGGCATTTGCGCGCTAATGGGAGAAAAGTGCCAAGAAGATTCAACAGACAAAGACTATAAGTCGATGTGCTGCTGCGATGGGAACTTGTGCAACTCGGCGACGCTCCATACTCAACATATTTGGCTTGGTGTGATTTCATTCATTGTGTCAATGATGTTTTTAGCTTAGGCATACAATTCAATTTGCCTAGCGTTTACAACAGCTATTTTACGATACAGAAAAGCCTCTGCATCTTCGTTTCACCTTGAATGCCTTATTATACCGGTATTAAACTTGAAATATAAGTCTTTGTTCAGTAAGTTATGCATTATAATTTGCTCAATGAAGGATTACATTCAATAACTTGTTGCACCTTGCACGAAAATCTACCTAAACATGATACAATAACACTGTATCGCATTTTACTTCAAAGAGAACTGCAAATGAGTATATTTGAAGATCCATTTATAAATGCTAGCGAAGAGTGTTACTCTAAAGCGCCGCGCTCATCGTTAGAGTTCTAGTATGATATTGCTGCGAGACTCTTCGCCGTTCTCAGTACTTAATGGTGCGAAATTTGATATTCCCACTTTGGATAACTAAGGTCCTGTTGGCAAAAATTTGGCGGAAAATTAAAATCTGATTAGATAATTGAAAAAATCATAACCAAAAGCAATTTTTCTGTGTAATATTTGAAAAAAATTATGTGATAAAGCTGATAATGTACATAAATTTGAAATGGTCCCATAATTGATAGAGTTGTGCAAGAAAGAAAAAACACTGCATTTTCGCATATTTTGAGGTTTTGCTTACAAGATTTAGAATTTCACGCAAAGTGTAGTCGTCGACTCTGAGCTGAATACTTGGGCCCGAAACTATAGTGTATTTGTGGCCGACAAGATCACTGATAGGCGCCGGCGTGGTGGTGCGCACGAAGATAGTAACTTCGATAGAGCCGGCTATGACGGCATTGATGACCCATCATCTTCGTGCCAACATCGCCGTATCATGTCCATCATGGGAATGTAATGAGTGCGAATTCGTACTGCCTTGTTCCAGCCATAGACAGGCGTCCTCTCAATAAAGTGCGGGTATCACTGCGGCTTTTGTTAGTTTACAGCGGACCGGGTGCGATCACATTTCTCTTCACTGGCAGCTGCATAATGCAGAGTTTACTCAGATTGTTCCTGGAATGCAAGACAGTCTTCAACATGTTTCTCTATCCCCTGGATCTTAAACTTCTTTAATTTAAAGAATGGCATCAGTTTTTCAGAATGTATCTCTTAATCGTAACATAGCTGCTGTCACTCTAGATCATCTGAAATATTGTGAGGAAATTTTTGCCCTTTTTAAACCATACATTCACTACCGTGTCAGTTGAGTTCATGCAGTTGAGTTCATTTTCATCTAAAACTTCGCCCCACAATGTCTCAGGCCAACAGTCAAAGGTGATGGTGGCTCTGCTATGATCTGAATCAACCCCATCTGAACGAATACTGGTCCTTCTCGTCAGATTGAAGATATTATACGCGCCGACGGCTTTAAAAATCAGGAAGAATGTCTTCAGCATTAAGAAAAAACGTGAGCTAATCTGAATTTTCCAACATGACACCTATGGCAAACTTGGTTATGTTTTATCTTCAACAGGTGTCAAATAACAATCAAATGTATTTTTGGGGATTATTTTACTCTCGTTTCTTCTCAAATCGACTGAAAAATTTTAGAAAATTTGCAGGCATTAGTCCAAAAGGACTCTTAGAAAGTTGTACCGCAGAAATCGCTTCGGGACTTTGAGAGAACGCAATAGTACACTAAATCACAACAACATTTTCATAAGTGATTTATTCGCATTGTACTTAACTGATGTTGCACACCAGCTTAGAGCGCACAAGCAAATCTGTAGCACTGTTGGGAGTTTCGAAACTAAGTTAGTAAAACTTGGGAAACAAGACAAACATGATAGCTAGTTGTCGTAAGGCGCGGTCTGACTAGTGATAGTTGAATGATATTCACGATGCTATCATACTCTAGCTCATTTTTGTTACCTGTACTCGCAGCGCTCGGTCTGTCCTCCACTGCTCTCCTTTCCTTTACCTCGATCTCCTGTTTCTATTGTATGATCGCTCGTTTCGTTATAAATTGTTGCCTCAACCCTCAATACTAGCCTACCTAGTTCATAAAGTAAAGCAGCACCTACACGGTACCGATTTTCCGTGAATTTAAATTTTCACGCCTTGTGCGCAGTTTAAGAGCGATTGTAATAAAAACTAGGTGAATTAGGCTAAAAAGGTAAAATAGGGGGCTTGTTTACCTAATTAATAGAGTTAACACTTTTTCACGACTACTAAAACTGTTCGTAGCATGCAAAAAACACATAATGAGTCGCTCAATGATTCGTTGCATTTCAGTAAGTATATACTGAAATCTTTATCGTGCTGCTTTTTTTCAACTCTGCCTTTACTTTAAACTGCTCCATCTTACAAAGGTGGGCGTTAAAGAAGCATGTACAAGGTGGCCCAAAAAACCACCTTTCGATCATAACTCGCTTTAAAGTAGGTTTTCCTGTTTGAAATATTAGGTGGAGGTGTATCTACTGATGATTTATTAATGAGCCAACAGCTCATCAGTAGATGCACCTCCACCCTAATATTTCAAACAGGAAAACCTACTTTGTAGCGTTATGATCGAAAGGTGGTTTTTTTGGGCCACCCTGTAATTCACCTAGTTTTATCAAAATGGCTCCGAAAATAGTTACAAAGTCAATAGATTAGCACTCATAGAGACCTGGTGAAGAAAAATTACTTTACTAAAGAAATTTGGTAAACTAGCTTACCTGTTTAGGCTGTTTCTAAATGACTCATACTGTACCATATGTTATTCACTCATGTTCACTCTGTTACTAATCTTACTAAAATATATCGTACAATGGCGAAACTCTCGCCGCTCCGCGCTATCGAATGATTTCTGGTCCGTGACTTGTATAGCTTGCAATATTGTATTATTTAGCCACACCTCCATTAAGCTTTAATAAAATTAGTTCGCTTTATCAGCTTTTACAAAGCGACCATTATTAAACTGTTTATTCAGACGCAATGAAATGTTATCAGAGCGGGCCATTTTCATCTTAATGTCCACGTTTAGTTCGCTTCTCCGCTGCAGTAAGTGTACTGCCATCTCTGGGTGAATCATACTCTTAACTTTGCCTTTCATTAAAACGTTAGCGCAAGAACGGATGTACCGTAGAAATGGTGAAAGATCAATTTTCTGGCTCTAGCTGTGATTCCACTTTTGTACCGTTGACATGCTCAAATACAATACTGTGTTGCTGACTCTTCTAGGTACTTCAGAACGGATCATTAACTTACTGTCAGTTGAAAGGAAACGAAAGCAAAAAGAAACTGCGCGAGTACTCGGACTCTTCAAAAATTATGTGTTCGATTGCATAGGCATGCTTTAGGAAACTGCCTACTAAAATGATAAAAAGCGCGAAATGTAAACGACATTCTAGCAAGGTCGTCCTTCAATAACATACAGTGTAGTTCACTTATAACGGTTTCGGTTATACCGTTATTTCACTTATACCGGTAATTATGATTGGTCCCTCAAATACCGGTATAAGTGAATTCCACTGTATACCAAAGATCCCAGATATGAGAGGAGCTTTGTTATAAAAGAGCATTGTTGCTTATACCTGCATTCTCTTATATTATATTTTCACGGTTTAATACAGCGACCGTTGATGATTAAGCTTTGTAATTATTGATGCCAAAATATAAACTGAAGTTCATTCTTAGCATAAATGTGAAAATTATGAAGATCCGCGTCGGTAGCTGAGTATCGAGGCCAATTTAATTTGCCCTGGTCATCCACTTTCACACGTGTGACGAAAAAACCGTATATATACCCTAAATCCTCGAATAAACTTCCCCTCAAGCCTAGGTTGAAAAACTAAGCAGCCAGCGCGTTTATTAAGGCCGGAGCATACTTTTTTAACGCACGCCGCTGCGGCGTGCGTTAAAAAAGTATGCTCCGGCCTTTAGAGGATTTACGGTATGTCGCGAATCGTTGTCTCGGGTTGTTTCAATTGCGTGTAAAAGTTAATTTGCTTCAGGTGACTTGTCGGCACGAATAAGTAAAATCAAGTAAAATTGATGACAATGACTTCGAGGCTTTTGTGCTTTGTTGCCTTGATTGCTACAATAACGACGAGCTCTACGGCGTTTCAATGCTATGACGGCTTTAAGGGAACGTCGATCGACACAACTACATGCCCTTCGGATTGGTGCATGACAACGACTACCTTAAGGTAAAATATATTAATATTATTAAGAGCCAAACATATCACTAAAAATTGATTGAATCACTCTATAACTTGGTCTTGTGTTTATTTTAGTGGTGTAGTCCAATACAGCTGTGATACTACTAAGTACTGCACTGAATTTGGAAGTGGATGCACCAGTAATAAGATAGTTCATAACTATGGGTTCCAGTCGCTCTGCTGCTGCCAGACGAAATTGTGCAACGGGCGATCGAACTCGAACAAATCGGCGACGCTTCATACTCAACTTATATTTCTTGGTGTAATTTCGTTCATCGTGACAAAGATGTTGTGTGCTTGAGCATGCAATCCAGCTTATCTTGAGTTAATAACTACTATTTTACAATAAAGGAAAAGCCACTGTACCTTTGCCCCACCATAAATGCATTTTGATGCTGGTATTACACAAGAAGTTTAAGCCTTTATTCGGTAAATTAAACCTTGTTCTTTGCTCAGTTGACTTAATATACGATTACATGTTGTGCCGTACAGTAGAATGTCTATAAACGTTATTATAATAACATTATTTTGCTTAAAGACACTGGAAATGAATGTGTAAGAAGATTATTTCAGCACTTTGTTTGTTACTGCATGCCATATTTTGCTATTTTCGAGAATTGAATTGCTTTTCCAATTTTTATTTTTGTCCCAATCACATTTAAATACAGTAGAAACCAGTTATAAGAGAATCCACGGGAATTGAAAAAAATTCTCTTATATCCGGTTTTCTCTTATAGCCGGTTTCGACCATTTCGTGCAACATTTTATGCAAGAAACATGTCAATTGGTATACTAACGGTTTGAACATACTGTTCATCGAACAAAATCACATTTTAAGAACAATTTAAGCATACTAAATCACGAAAGTAGTCACTTATCCAAGATTGAACGAGTGTTCCGTGAAACCGCTCACACTAAGAGTGAACGTAAAGTTTAGCTATGGGTGGGTGTACTGACCTACATGTCAGTTGACCCCGATTATGTTTTTTGACCCCCTTTTCTCTCAAAACTTGCGTATAAGAGCAAGCACACTTGAGAAGTCCATTTAAGGTACTGCGTCTAGAGCATGCGAGCTCAAGTTGAAAAGTCAGTGCAATAGTGACGAAAGATCGAGAGTTCGACTCCCCTTCCGTTGTGAATCCTCTTGAATGAACTCGAGCTTAGTGGGAATCGACCCCGCGACCTTTTGCTTACTATAGCACCGGCTCTACCACTTGATATGGCAGGTTTTTGTCATTTTCTGGGATGCTTTCTCTTATATCCGGTTCCCGGCTGAAGCTCGAGCCAAAAAATTTTCTCTTATATGCGGTTTTCTCTTATATGCGCTTCTCTTATATCCGGTTTCTCTTATGTGTTGTAGCATATGACTGAGCACGGAAGTTCAGAAAAAGTCTCTTATATCCGGTTTCTACTGTAGAAAGAATCATCCTGCGATTTCATGAAGTCCACTTGTAATGAACGCAGATAACTATAAATTTTAGGGGCACGGAGAGAAATGACTTTCAGGAATGAATGCTTTGAAGACAGATATACACAATATTACAAAGGACTTGGTCCTTCTTGAATTATAACTTTAGTTCTAAAATGAACAAATAAAATAGCATGTCCATCAAAAACTTTAAATGTACGTCTGAGTCAGAAAGAAATCATAATTTGGCGGACAAGAAGGTTTGAAGGAGGCAGCGGAAATAGACATATTTACAGAGACAAGTAATTCTTCATTCCTTTTATAGCTCAGCCATTTAGTCTGTTGGTCATTTCTTTGCTGATTCATTCACAACAGTAACACGCGATATTTTTTATTTGTCATCAGTGCACTTGCAACAATCTTAGACTTCGTGTCAATGTGGTCGTACCATGGCCATCATGCGAAAATAATAAGCTCTTACTGGAACAAAATCCTTCCAGCCATAAACGTGTTCTCTCAATTCAGTATGGGTGTCACAGCGTCTTTTGTTTGTTAACAAATGTAGGCATGGGGCGATCATATTTCTCAACTACAAAGCTGTACCAAATTTACTATACAAAGTTTAAGGCTCTGTCGTTTTGCGCTAGCGAACAGTTTTTAACCATTGATGTGTACAGTTAGAAATATAGTTATATCTTAGCCATACCTCCATTAAGCTGCAATAAATTTGGTTCGCTTTATCAAATTTTACAATGCGAGCGAACTTGATTTTAGCGGCGCTCATAATGCAGACGAAGAGACGCAAATGCGTCCGAACACAATTTTTAGTGTCCCGCCTTTTTGCGTCCTGCGTCTGCATTGTAACTGCCACTTTACTTTGATGTGATAAATGTTATCAGACGGACATTTTAATGATAGCAACCATGTTTACTTCGCTTCTCGGCTGCGGTAAGTTTACTGCTATATTAGTTTACTGCAATCTGTGGACCAATTATGCTCCTAAACCTTGCCTTTACAAAAGTTACAAATACAAAAATACAAAAGTTAGCGCGCAAAAGTGGCTGTACCGTAGAAATGGTGAAAGTTCAGTTTTCCGACTTGATCCATAATCCTTTTTTTACCGCTTACTGCACAAAACCACTGCTGTATTATTGGCCTCTGTTGGGCACTTCCGATAAGATCACTATTTTACTGTCTGTAGATGGAAATACGAAGGCATAAGGAAAATGCGCGAGCACTCAGACTCTCCGAAAATTGTGGGTCCAATGACCAACGCATTCATACAGAAAGTGTAGAAAAATGATAAAGGGCCAAAATGTACACGGTATTTTTGTTCGGTCGCCGTTCTTTTGCATATATCGTAGAACCCAAATATTAAAGAAGTTATTTATAAAAGAGGATTTCTGCACACCCCTGTATTCTCTTTTATCCCAATTTTCTTGTTTATCACAGCAACCTTTGATAAATAAATTTTACGTTAGCTGATGCCGAAAAAAACTCAAGTTTGTTCTTAATACAAATATGATGATTTTGAAGAGCTGCGTCCATATCAGAGTTCGATAAAACAAAATTTCACCATATTTTAGAGTTTTCTGCGCGTTTGACGGAGAAATAATGCACATACACAGCAATTCGAAGTCTTAAGTTGTGTTCAACCGCGTATGAAAGTAAATTTGCTTCAGGTGACTTTGGCAGTAAGGAACTCCAGAACTGATAACAATGGCTGCAAGACTTTTGTGATTTGTCGCCTCAATTGCTACGATAATGACTTGCTCCATGGCGTTCCAATGCTATGTAGGCGTTACTGGAAACGAACAGCAAGTCTCATGCCCTTCGGATTGGTGCGCAAGAGGAACTTGGACAAAGTTAAGTGAATTAAAAATTTTTAGGATCGAATATCAATAATAGTTGGCAAACGTAAATAAAGTCAATCTGCTGCTGTAACACAAACTTGTGCAACGGAAACTCGAATAACTCGCCGACGACGCCGAACAAATCGGCGACGCTTCATACTCAACATATCTGGCTTGGTGTAATTTCATTCATCGTGTGAATGATGTTGTGTTCTTAGGCATGCAATTCAGTTGGTCAAGAGTTTACAGTTGCTCTTTAATGATAGAAGAAAAGCCTCTGCACCTTCGCTTCGCCTTAAACGCCTTCTTATGCTTAAATTTAGAGTTGTAACCGGATCGGGGTAGCCCCGGACCCCGCGGGGTTACCCCGACCCCGACCCCGACCCCGACCCGTCCCCGACTTTTGAAATCAACCCCGACCCCGAAAAACCCCGACCCCGAAAAACCCCGACCCCGACTCTTCCACCCCGACCCCGTCACCAGCCCCGACTTTTTGAAAACCCCGACCCCGTTACACCTCTACTTAAATTACACAAAAAATTCAAGTATTCTTTGTTTAGTAAATTCTACATTGTCCCTTGCTCAGTAAACTATAATATAAGATGATATGTTGCACCGTACAGGAGAATGTCTCTAAACTTGATATAATAACATTAATTTGCATTTTGCTACAAAGACAATTACAAAGACGTCTATAGAGAACATGAACTTACAGATGTTGCTGGACAAACTCGATGCAATTCTAAGATCTATCTTTATAAAGTGAAAAACGAGATACACTTGGTTTTAAAAAATTTCATCAGATTAGTGATGGCTTAGTAAGTTGTAAAATAAGAGTTGTTGCTGATGTTGCGACAAGAGCTTCGAAATCAAGGAATAAAACGATTATCTGCATCGTACAGGTGTGCACAAAAATGAAATATTACGGATCCGTGGGCCTGTCTCTAGAAATGATATCAGTTGCGCAATTATGGAACTGTAGAGTTGCCAGCACGGTGATATCATCATTTTTTGGTTATTTTCAGTTCTTTGATCTATCACCGCGTTTGGAATCCCGAAATTTCGCAATTGCAATCGTTTTATCTAATAGACCATAAATTGGGTTTCTTTCGATTTTATGAGCAAAATGCTGTTGCTGGATCTGTCTAGCTAACAAAATTACCCAAATTCGCCTCTTTCCTTTATTAATATGATTATGATATCAATTGCATAAACAAGCTCTAATTATTAATTATGCGAAATGATACCACTGTCATATTCGGATGGATGGTGGAATTGTATGATGCAAATAATACAGTCGAACATAGCATTTTTCGAGTCTACGAATCAGTTATACCGCAAGTCGATACTGCTACTTGCTCGGTACTATTACAGTAGCGATGGATCAACTTCTGAAGCTAACGGGTAGGACGTTTGCGTGCCGTTCCTCTGAACGCTGATTGCAGCAATGGAGACGGCACGACGAACTTGCTCTTTGATGTCCAAGTGAGGCTGCGTTACCAACAAGAAAGCGAGAGCTCCAACGAAACAGTCGCCAGCGCCCTGTAATTTGGCGCGTTAATGCTTCTTAAAATTGAATTAAATATTATTTTCATACTGTCGTGTCGGTAGCTTTTACAGAGGGTGCTGCGACGTGCACGGGCTCTTGGTCAGATTTAGACACCACGACAGCTCCTTGACCTCCCAGAGTGACAATAGCAATTGACGGACCATAAGTGATAAGTTTCAATGCGGCTTGCTTGGCGTCATCTATCGAGGTTAGATGTATTCCGGTGAGCATCTCTGCCTAAAATGTCCACCTTTAAACAAACACCTCTGCCATCGCAGATCAGCTACGTTGGAGGCTTTGGCTTTAAAACTAAAACTAAACTAAGCGTGAGGCTTCAAAAATAGGTGATATAAATCTGAGATGGTTTGAGGAAGCCGTATAATAAAACTTATGGAAAAGAGTAGTTAAAATAGAGAGCACAAGTATTCAGCACTCTGCAAGTTTGAAGACTTACTTCATTTTCATTCGGGCAGACAATGTCAGCATACTGTAGCATCGACTTATCCAAATTTGGTAGTCCTGGAGCTGGATTGAAGATTGTTTTGACTGCAAAGATTCGTGCATTTGGTGAGAATATTCAGCGAGCAAACCGTGATGCTTTCTTGCTATTTGCA
>NIUQ01002901.1:0-19773 GCA_002796945.1 Plectus sambesii
GTAGTCACCACATTCTGACTCAGCGCAAATTGCATGCAAGTGAATAACAAGTATGAGACAGTCAGAATCTATGTGAAATCGCGTGCCTTCGCGACAACGGTTCAGGTTATTATTACCGGGTACACATATTCTGTATAGTACAATATTGGGGTATCATAAGATCAGAATCAGAACCGAATTTGGATGATAAATCCATAAAACCTGATCATTAAATGCAGTGTGTTGCCATGGCAACTGATACTCTGTTGCTATGCAACACAAGTGCGAGAGCGTCCTATGTCATAAGTCTGTAGGCGGAGTTTCGTATTTCCAACGAATTGTCGAAGCTTTCGCAGAAAAAACGAGATGTTTTTAGTCACTTTCATTATTCTAAGATTCTCCTATGCCAAAAGCTCATTTCGCGCTAAAATTTTCAGAAATTGGAGTCCCCCATCAGCCACAAACTGAAAGTGTCCATAATGAAGTTTAAATCGCGCATAGTATCGTATCTTGCTAGAATTCAAACAGTTTGCTTGGAATGTATTCAGGTGACACAAGCGGTTGTGTTCACTATAGAGGAGTGTACGCTGAGTATAATGAGCTATAGCTCAGCTCGTAACTTCATCTGAGTGTAAAATGACGACAGTTTTTCCAAACAGCTCTACACCACGCACTTTTTGGTACTTTCAAGGATACCCTGGGCCCCCTAGGGGTGGATCCAAAAAATAACTACACCTATCGAAAGTTTTGGCCCTGGGCTATCCAACGGTGTAACTATTTTGACCTAACTCTCATTTTCCGCAAAATTCCAGCAGAAAATATTTTTCGAACCTTGTAGTTCTCAAACTGAGAAAAATGTTGAAATTCTTAACAGCATTGCTGGCCAGGAGAGTCAAACGTGTTTTTTTGGAACACCTTTTATTAATAGCATTGCTTGTTATGTAGGAGCGCAAGCAATGCTATCGGAGTTTCTGGACCAGCCCCTGAATGTCACTCGTTCATTTGGTTTAAGATTGGCATGTTCCCTGCTGCTTACAGTAGTGCAATGTTTCAGACGCTTTTCGCTGCTTCAAAGAAATGCTCTCTTCGAAATGGGACAACCTGCAGGAAGTGCAGCTCAAGGGATGTTCATTAAACAAAGCAGCGATCCAGCAAATTGCTCCTTTACTTAACTTCGGTGCTCTCCGCGTTTTCAGCCTAGCTGGGAATGAAATAAGAGAAGATATTGCTGTATGAATTGTTAATTGGTTTTTTGCTGTCACTCATTATAAAAGCAAACTAGAAGTCAAAAAATGAAAGGTTCATAGAATTATACATGAGATCATAAACGAGGCATAAGTACCACATTTAAATTGATTATAAATTTCATTCTATTTAACTAAATTCAATGATTTATACACCAAAAAAAAGCCAATTTTCTGCTATTTCTTGTTTTGTAATATCATGGCTCTAGTCAGCTTTCAGCGTTCTTAGTACATCTTCTCAGTTGGTTCTTCGCACTGACGCTGTTGCTCTCAGAATAAACTCCTGATGAACGATTCCCACATTCCCGCAGCCTGAATCTAGCGCCTTGCTATTCTTTCTTGTAGGGTTGGGCCAAAAAAGAGTTTTACTAGACAACTGTCAAAACTTCAAATGCGTTGGAAGAGCGCGTTCATGAAGTTTTAACAGTGTTTTACAGAAGTTCCTTCAAAGAGCAACAGCAACGTCAATGAAGGACCGACTAAAAAGATGTGCTGAGAACGCTGAAAGCTAACTGGAACTGTCATATTACTACTGAAGAATTGGAATAGAATATGCTTTCTATTGGTAAAAAGCATTGAATCTGGTCAAGAGAGGCTTTTTCTAAGCATCAAGCTTCCCTTAGCACAGCTGGCAAAAAGGTCTCAGATTTTGATTAGAATTTACATTCTGGGGTAATTCAGGTCGGGATTCCCGAAAAACGCATCAGAAATTTTTGAAAATATTTTCGTGTCGAGATATGGCGGGAAATTTAAAGTTGATCAGATGATTACAGTAGTAACATGGAAATCTGTATTTCTATATACCATTTGAAAGTAAATATTGAGAGAAATCTGAAACTGACCAGGATTCGACAATTGGTACGGAACTAAGAAAGTTCTGCAAGAAAAAACAGGTCACACTTTTTATTTTTCAGTTTTCGAATTTTTCAGTATAAATTTGTTCAGAATTCCCCATCCAGTTTACTCAAGATTGTAGCCCTAACGCTGGGCTATCTAACGGTACCCTCAAAATGAAAATCCATTTCCGTCTACAGGGCTCAAAATGAGCTCAAAGTTAGCCCTTTTCATAGTTACGGTAATTCGTTTGTGCCAAAGGAATCGCGAATCTAGTCCAAAGTCTACGCATGGTTCAATCATGTTTATTATAAATTCTGATTTAAGCCTTTTCCAGTTAGCTCGCGTAAAGTTACTTTAGTTGGAAAGCATATGTTATAAGCTGTCTAGGGGTGTGTTTGCATAGAGACAGTTACTTAACTGACGTTAGTTCGGTTCAACACGCGCAGGTGGACAATTGAAAACTTCGGCACAAACAAATTACTGTAACTATGCCATGAGTCAACTTTGAGATGAATTTGAGCCTGGTAGACGGAAATAGATATTACTTTGATGATACTCCAGGGTCGTCCTAAATTAGGGTTACAATTCTGAGTAAATTGAACGGAATATTTTAAGCAAAATACTGCTGAAAAACTCGAAAAAAATGAAATAATGAGACCTGTCTTTTCTTGCATAGCTCTTTTTTGTTCTACATTTTAAATAACGCACATATTCAGACTCCTCTCGACATGACCTTTTAAATGCTTTACAGAATCACTGATTTTGATTCCATTTTTTGTGATCATATAATCAAATTTGAATCTCCCGCCATATTTCGACACGAAAATATGTTCGAAAAATTCTGACGCGATTTTCGGAAATGCCGAATTAAATAACCTCAGGATAGAGTTCCCTCAAAATCTGACGCCTTTTCCCTGACTGTGCCAGGGGTCTGAATAAAGAGCTTTAAAAAATATCCTGAGCGTTTTGTCCCACAATCGTAGGGTACGCTTTTTGGAGTCCTCCCTCAACAGTGCGAGAGAGGGGCCCACTTTAGATGCGACAGTAGAATATGCGGTCGGCCGTCGCATGACTGACACCGCGATGTTGGAATGGAAACTTTCTGCAGCAGTGCTGCTACCAATTTTCCGACCCCGGAGGGATGAGCACCTTGGTTGGGTGGAGGATCGCCCCCGGCTTGGGTTGAACCCGCACCTTGGGGCTGGTGTCTAGCGCTCAGCCACTACACCAATCGATTCTCTGAATAAAGAGCTTGAAGCTTAGAAAAAGTCTCTCTTAAATATTAGGGTGTTGCATAAGTTTTTTCCGTTTTTGTTACTTTTCGTTTGGATATTTATAACTCTAAAATGCAAGAGATTTTAATGAGGGTGCTTTCGTTTGAAAAAGCAGCTTCAACAGAGTGGGCCAAAAAAACTCATAGTTGACTCGCATTTCGCGGAAAATGAGAATTAGGCCAAAATGACTGTACCGTTGGATAGCCCGTGGCCTAAACTTGCGATTGGTGTAGTTCGTTTTTGGATCAACCCTCTAGGGGGCCCGGGGCACCCCTAAAAACAAGAGAATTAGCGTGTTGGAGAGCTGTTTGGAAAAACGGTCGCCATTTTGCACCCAGATGGAGTTTCGAGTTGTGCTATAGCTCAGTTTACTCAGCGTAAAATCCCCTCCATTTTTCAAAAATCCATTTTCGTCGTTCAATTACTGTAGGAGCTACAGTACGCCAAAGTTGGCCAAATATGCACCTTTTTGAATTGGGTGAAAAATCGTAAATCATTTTTCCTTTGGTTTTCAATGATCATTTTATTTGCTTTCAGCATTTTAAATCCTGCTTAATGTTAACTCTATCAAGACCATTAGTTATTCGTCCAATTTGGGGTAGATTAGTGCGGAATTACCCTTTGCTATGGTAAGTTAGCAATTAATTTGCGCGCAAAAATCCTTTATTTACTATGGTAAAATGAAATCCGGTGTCGTTCATAAAAGTGAATCCGACTAAAAGTGAATTCGATTCACTATTAGCCGCTAAAAGTGAGTCCAGTTGTCTAAAAGTGAATCCTTCCTAGATTCATTTTTATTTCAAGCTAAAAGTGAATCCTCCCTGAAATTTATATATTTGCTATAAACAGTTATTAGTTTATTGAAAGCAAGGGACATCATGTGAGTGAGAAGTAAGAAATAACGGGACGTTCTATACATAAATAAAAATGTGGGGACTATCACTGATCTGCATCAACCATCTCAAAAACTAAATTGTAATGACTGTTGCGGTTATCAAGGTAAATAGCAGGAAGGTTGTCGATATCAATGGCAGCGTTGGTGGCATCCTGATATGACATGGGAGGGATGGAGATCCATCGACTCGCGGGAATCGTCTTGCCGTTGGGTAGCCCTATACGTGTAGGACTATACGTCCACGCCAAGCAGACGAGCAGCTGCCTTCAACTCAATGCCTGTCGCCCAGACCCCAGCCTGCTCCATCTTTGACTCCTTGAGGTAGTTGGAGACTGCAAGCTTGCTGTCATCAGCCCCATCTATGAACGGGCCAAATTCTTTGTGCTCTTGGAGGAGAGTGCTGCACACAGCTTTCCAAAGCTTAGCGTGGAAAGCTTCAGTACCCGTGATTGCTAAAGAAAGGGCCCGAAAACCGCAGTTGCCATCTCCAGCAACATCAAGGGTTTGCTTTGGGGGAGCTCTGACGAAAAATTCGCACTCTGTGCCGTACTTGATGCGCTCAACAGCGTGGATGCGCAACTTCTTGCAGATGGCATCGAAGTAGTGGGCGTTGGGAGGCTTGAACGAAAAGCGCGCGTTGGGATTGGGGAATTAGATAGTCACTGCCTCGCAGATGTCATCTTTGTCACTTGTTGGTTGTTCCTGCTGTGGTGACTCTCCTTCTCCCTCACTCAACTCAGATGACTCAGCTTGTTCTGGTCCTTGCTCTCCTGACCAGGCTTTGTGATTTCTTTTAGCCGGTTGATCAACGTCCTCAGCTTCTTCATTCCATGGTAATAATCATCCATGGCTGATGCCAGTCTTGCCTGAGCTGATTTTGTTGCCACTCGCATCTATGAGGATCATAGTTTGCGACTTCTTTATACGCTGTACAGTGAGAGGGCCGATGAAATTGGGGAGCATCTTTCCTCCCTGCCGCGTCCCTTTGCGACTCTGTTGTAGTTTGACGAGATCGCCCTTCTTGAACGGGCATGGTGTGTGTTTCTCATCGTACGCCTTCTTTTGTTTGGCCTGTTCGATCTTGATGTTGGCGTGAGCGATGTCGCGTTGATGTTTAATACCATCAAAGTGAGCGTCGATGGAGGCCAAGTAGATCATGATGCGTTGCTCCTCATCGTCATCTTCCCCTGCTTGTTCACTTCCTTCCTCCAGCCTGTTGTCAACCGCAAACCGCGCCTTAAAGCCGTACACCAACTCAAAGGGCGAATATTTCGTTGCGCGAGGGACATGTGTGCGCAACGCAAAAAGAACTCGGTTCAGATGTTTTGGCCACGTATTGCAGTTGTCTTCAGCGATCTTCCTCAATTGCTTTTTGATAGTCTGGTTAGCCCGCTCAGTAGCACCATTTGACTAAAAATGAAAATGGTAATACTGTGCGCGTTCATTTTTTCCAAATTTTAGTTTTAAATATACCTGAGGGTGGTAGCGGCTGTCATTCGATGATCAATGCCATTAGCCTTGTAGAAGCCATCTAGTAACTTGTTGCAGAACTCCCCACCCTGATCGCTGATCAGCACCTTTGGCATTCCAAACCGCGAGCACAATTCCTCAAAGAACTCGAGCACTTCTCCTGCCCCTTTCGTTTTCAACGGTCGCGCTTCCACCCATTCCGTAAGATGTTCGATGGCAACAACGAGATGCTTGTAGCCCCCCTTAGCCATTGGCAAGTTGACTAAATCAATGCCCCACTGCGTCAGCGCTTCTCTTGGTGGGGGAACAGGGTGCAACGTTGGCGCCTTAACCTGTAATACATGAAATTATTTAACATCACACTACAATAAATTCAATAGCGCACCTTGAAAGGTTTGTTTCTTTGGCAGTATGGGCACATTGCGCAGAATGCTTCGCAGTCCCACTGTATCGTATCCCAATAGTAGCGCTCTTTTATGGTGCTGTACGTGTTCTTAACCATCTTCCAAACCTCTTTGTGAACCTCTTCGATCACTCTCTTTACTGCCCCTTTAGAAGAACTTTTCGTGATTTGCTCTCTGTTTGAGTTGGAGAATGCTTCAAATCTGAGCTGAGATCTTGATTGCTGTCATCTGAGTGCTCTTCCTTGGCGATGGGATCTTTAGATGCAGCTTGCTTCTTCTTTGAGGCAGTCGTTTTGATGTATAGGAGGATGACGCCGTTTGCTCCCACGCAGAAGTCTTTACACATGCGCTTGAAGTTGCCGATTTTGTTCTTCAGGGCTGTTTTGTCAGAGCTGCTTGTGCCGAAGTCGGGCAACTTGTTTGAAAGCAGGAAGTCTACGATGCTGTTGTACTTCTCCAACTTGAATCCTTCATACTGATAGTTTACCGGGTTTTTGCTTCATTTTCTTGTCCTTTGATGACATTTTCCTTTTCTTTCCTAATCTGACCGCTCAACTCTTGTGACACACAAGAACTAATCTCACAACTCTGACTACTTTACTCGAATTCATTTTTAAACTTGAAATAAAAATGAATCTAGCGCGGATTCACTTGTAGACTATAGATTCACTATTAGCCGACTAAAAGTGAATCGGATTCACTTTTAGTCAGATTCACTTTTAGTTACGACACTGGTCTGAGACAAACACTCAAACAACTACACCAATCGAAAGCTTAGGCCACGGGCTATCCAACGATGTAATCGTTTTGGCTTATTTCTCATTTACCGCGAAATGGGAATCAACTGTAAGTTTTTTGGCCCACCCTGTGTATCGCGAATCTCGCAAACTTTGCAAAAAAATCTGGTAATATGTAACCAAATTCAATGCAGATTTTTGCATCTTGTTGAGCAATCTCTAACTTATATTTCGCTTTTTTAATTATTAAAATCTGATCACGACACTCACTTGACGAACTTACTACGGACATGCATAATTTCGCACTTGTTCGTGTTTCTCGCGCATTTGATCTGCTTGCGATCAAAAATGAATATCATTTGCAGGAATTATACGACGCGCTGACGCGCTGCATAAAAATCGAGTTGTTAGATTTGTCTGACACATTGTTGCCACTTAAAAATATATGGACCCATCTGAGCAAGAGTATGACTAAGTCACTTGTCACGCTTAACTTGGATCACTGCAGTTTTGATTATCACACAAGTGTGAAATGTCCAGACAGCACATTGAATGCAATTGAAAACTTTTTTTCATCAGTCATCACCTTGAAAGCAGTTTCTTTTGTAAATACACCACTACATTCATTTATTCTAGAGTGAGTACTTGTACTTTGGATTGTGTATTGTTTCCCAGAAGTCCATGTATATTCCATAAATTATTAGGCTACATAATTTAACTGAGTAAGCTAATAAGATAATAATACAGGGTGAGTCAAAAGTAACGTATGACACTTTGAACAGCTCTAACTCTGCGAAACCTGAACTAATTTAAGTGCAGTTTTTGCATTTGATACAGCTAATTACAACTTAGATTTTCTTTTTTAAATCATTAAAACTGGTTTACTTTTCGTCATTTAATACCAATTTTAAGAAATTGACATTTTGCTCATACAAAATGACTGTAAAGTAATGTTGCAATTTTTTCTCTAATAACTGAAACCAGAATAATCCAACTGAGCTGAAACTTAACTAAAAAAATCTAAAAATGTTGGGCTCTTGTTTAAAATAATAATAATAAAATTCGGTAACGAAGTTGTTAAGATATTGTCATACAAACAGAAGCACTTGTTTTCAAGCGAATTGCCAGCGACGCGCATTACCTTGCCCTCGCGCGAATTTCCAAACGAGTGAAAAATCTCGATTTTTTCGCTTTCGATTTTGATGATTCAAAAAAGGAAATAAAAGTTGGAAGTAGCTGTATCAAATGCAAAAAACTGCACTTAAATTAATTCAGTTTTCGCAGAGTTAAAGCTGTTCAAAGTGCGATACGTTACTTTTGACTCACCTTGTAGATTCGGAAATGAGGTTCAGCATAGTTCATCCTTTACATCAATTGAGATACGCGAATCCCACATAAAAATTTGATGGTGAAGGAGCTGATGCTTTGTGGAAAATTTTTTAGCATACACGGGATGATCCGGACTATTTTGCTTCTTGAAGTTGATGGAATGTTGTCCAAACCACTATATTCTAACAGCAACCGTTACAGAGCGATCATGAATGGCTTGGCCCAGAATCAACAGGCATCTGGAATTTGTCTCAATTTATCCAGCTGTTTGGATACCGAATGCCCAACTATACTTCGGTGTTCTTTGCATAAAATTAAGTGCGTAAAAACAATGATTATACGGAACAATAGTAAGTTGATTTCAAAGTTTGCAGGATTTATCATTAAGAGCTTTCTTTTAACGGATGACCCAAAAGCTCTGTACACTTTATTAAAGAAATGTGTGAGAGAGATCTGTCATTGAAATATTACTAATGATATACTAGGATTTCTCGAAAATAAGCCCCCCGGGCGTATTTTCGAAAGCCTTCTCGAAAACACTCCCGGGCTTATTTTCCGATCAAAAATTATTTCGTCCGCGTCAAAAAACATACCACTTTTGCTACCTAATCTCGAAAATAAGCCCAGGGCGTAATAAAATAAGCATATTATATCACAGTACGACTCGATTTCGCAATAAAATTATCGCAAAACACGTAGTGAAAAATCGAAATCGGTTGTGTTTATCTGCTTTCCTATATTATTGAGTGCATTAGGTTTACTTTTTGGACAGTACCGGGTTTTTCCGAGTATAAGCCCCCCAAATATAAGCCCACCTGGGCTTATATTCGGTTTGACTTTCCAAATATTAGCCCATGGGCTTATTTTCGGAGCCGAAAAAAAATCATCATATATGCGTGAAATGAAATTATTTTCAATGCAATTTACGTACAAATACCATATTCTGCAATTAATTTTGCAAAAATTAAATTATATTCCATCGTCTGCGTGTAAGAATACTCAAAAAAGAATAAAACACTGAAGAAGCTTTATTCATCTCTTTTTGGTTTACAACTGCTAACATCGTTATGTAATTGAATTTTCCAAATATAAGCCCATGGGCTTATATTTGGGGACAAGGTAGAGACGCGAAAAGTGCTGATTCTTAATACAAGCCCATGGGCTTATACTCGGAAAAACCCGGTATGTTCATAAATTGTGTGTAAATGCTATTTTTATTAACTGGAAGGCAAAATACTGCAATTTCTGCATTTCTCGCAAATAAACCATGGACGTATTTTACAGGAAAATGTTGAGGCTCGAAAATGCTATTTCTCGTAAATAAGCCCCGGGCTTATTTACGAGAAACTGAAATTTCCACATTAATCCATGTTTTTGAACTGAATATCCCATTTAAATTGCTGATTTAGATTTTGGGCAAAAACTCTACATGCTTCTACCCAGCTTTGGAGCGATGGAAAATCTGCGAAATCTTGATATTGGTGGAAATAATTTCGAAATTCCGTTTGAAAGCCTCCGAACCAGTATTATATCAGAAATCCTCGAGCAGGTTGTAATATTCTTAAAACATGCAAAAGTAAGGAATACAGTGTTTGCTACAGGTGTACCAGGAAACTTCAAGTGGTCATAATGCTCCATTCAAGAGCTGTAAAGAGGTCGGGGTAACCCCATCCCTGACCTCATCATATCTCTACTTCATTCTCTTCAGAAATTAGGGGGCCTCAAAATTAGGCCATGATCTTCAAATAGGTTACATGAATTTTTAAATATTTTCACAAATATCGCAATGTACTGGGTGGTTCAGAGTTAACATTACACCCCCTCTAAATTTTGACTGCGGTGATGGTATGCGATGAAATTTTGTATGTAAGTACCGGGTTTTTCCGAGTATAAGCCCATGGGCTTGTATTAAGAATCGGCACTTTTCGCGTCTCCACCTTGTCCCCAAATATAAGCCCATGGGCTTATATTTGGAAAATTCAATTACATAACGCTGTTAGCAGCTGTAAACCAAAAAGAGAATAGAAAAGTTCCTTCAGTGTTTATTCTCCTTTTTGATTATTCTTACACGCAGACGATGGAAGATCAGCTAATTTTTGCAAAACCTATTGCAAAATATGGTGTTTGTACGTAATTTGCATTGCAAATAATTCCATTTCACGCATACATGATGATATTTTTTCGGCACCAAATATAAGCCCAGGTGGGCTTATATTTGGGTGGGCTTATACTCGGAAAAACCCGGTATATTAATTATCTTTCTCTGCTGCCACTAGCGAAAAATTTGATCATAACAGTACTTTTGCAAAGTCATTAAAGACTGAACTCGTAGAAACACTGTCGCCCATAAGAACTGCGGAAAAGACAACGTAAACTTTCCATTTCCACCCGCGAGCAGCAGATTGACGAATGTCGAGAACGATATGCGGACGGCAACGGAAGGTCTGCGCTGTCTTTTCCGCAGTACTAATGAGCGACAATGTATTCCCTGCAAAAACTGGGCTTATTCTTGCGCCTATGCGAGATTACAACGAAATTCATATTCGGGCTACCTATAGAAGTAACATAAATTTTGCTAAAGTTTTAGCATTATTAGTTGTAAATCAGTGATTCTCTTGATTCAGGTATGACTGTGGTTGCGCAAGCTGAAAATCTTGTCAAGCCGGATGGGGCGCTTTCGAGTGTTTCTGCGGCAGGCGATGACAACAATACATTGGCCGTCGCTTCGACTGTGTCAGGGGCGTTAAGCTTCGTCGCCGCGTCACTCAGCGTCGAAGAACGCACATCGTTCAGCTGGACACTCCAAGAAATGATTGACTGGTGTACGTACGAAGGACAAGAATGTGATATGAAGTATGAATATCTTTGTGGCACCCTAATATCGTTACTTCCATACAGAAATATTTGCATCTAACCATAATTCTGTTCATGCTACTCCTGCAAAAGCAACAGATAGCTTTTATAGTTAATCCCAAATCTCTAAATTGTGTCAGCTGCTCAAAAATGCACAGGAGCTGAAATTCGAGTCAGGGAGCAATTCGGATTTTCATAGTTCTAATGCCACTTTTTAAATTTTCTGATATTTATTTTCTTTTGCGCAGAAGCTTGTTTCGTTTGCAGCGTAGACGGCATCCTTTGAAATGTAAATTATTTTAAAAGAAACGTAGGACTCGCTTGACAGTAACTGAAAGATCAAAACTCAAGAGCAAAGAAAAGCTTTCGTGACATATCGCACATTTCTGCTCTCATTTCCAGGATATGCGCTAACTTTCAATGAATTTTACAGCAAAGAGACGTGTAAGGTATGTAATGTCCAAAGCTTTCGAAAGTTATGAAGTATATTCTATGAATGTTTTAACATGTCCACAGTAAATAATTTACAGAGGCCATTTTGCGTCATTCAACGACCCGACGATGGGTAACTGCTACACATTCAATTCTATCAACTCTACGCGAGACTTCAAAGCTATTCAAGCGGGTGAAAAAGGAGGTGAGTGCTTCTCTATACATTACCAATAAAACGTTATTTAGTGCCTATTATTATTTAAAGTTTGTAGGTCTTCAATCCGAGAGTCCATTGTCTCCAAAAGTGTATTAATCGACCTCAAAATAGGCATATATGGTTACGCTTCGTAAATATCCCAACTAGAGTGCAGTTAGACTATTATCCGAAATTTTTGTAGCCGTAGGATCAGCTTGCTACCAACAATCATTTAAGGTCTTTCCATGATGATGAAAGTAAATCAGACTCAGTACGCTTCGTGGACGGACGTGGCCGGCATTCGCGTATTCTTTCACGATAAGCGAGAACTGGTCTATCCTGAATCAGTCAGCATAACTGTAACACCTGGTACTGCAACGTCAGCGGTTATTGCAAGGGTAAGCCACTATTCGATATACCTCTATCACGTAATATAGTGTCTCTCGAAGCCTCCTGTACCATTGTTTTAATGCAATAATGTTAATATTATTTAACAAAATTCACTCTATCCCAATTTATTTTGTATATGCATGCAGGGGATACCCTTAATTCTGCTTTTTCTGCATCAGTCTTTCTTCATGTCTTTAAATACATCGCATTGCTTTTGAACGCAAACTGCTTATCACTCGTGTGACGAGATATATTTTTAATTAAATGACTGCGGTAATACAATTTGTTCAACTAAAGAATCCTTAACTGAAATACACTTGCTCAGTATGAAATCACTGCAGTTTGTGATGTATACTTCTGAATTATGTCATGAATAATGTAAAAGAACCATCTTACAGCTGTGCTTTTGTGATTTCTGCCGATTATTAATGTTGCATTTAAAATTATTATAGCTTACCGATTTTTTAGTCAGAGACGCTTCGCATGGGTCAACCATACGGCAACTGCACGAATGACAAAGCCGTTTCATCATACTACTTTACAGGACCGTATATGCAAGAGGTAAAAGAGCTGTCTTGACTAGCGGAAAAATTATCTACCTCATTCATCGTCAACAGTAGCACCACTTTCCATACTTTGTAACTAAGGAGCACCAAACATCATTGCCGAAAATGACCAAAATGATCACTTTTTACTCAAATATTTAGCGAGCAGCACACATCAGTCCGACTTAATTTTACTCGCTAATTTTCTTATGGAAAAGGGCAGGAGCAGAAATTAAAAAAAATGCCCTGGGAGAGAATCGAACTCTCGACCTTCAGATTATGAGACTGACGCGCTAACCGACTGCGCTACCAAGGCATACATTAATGGTACAATAGGCGGCATAGCATTGCGTAATTGGGTACTGTTTTATGCCCAGTAGTACAGTTTCTTTTCCTCTTACGTTTGGAACTATCAATTTTTTCTTAAGTAAATACTAAATATACGCTCTACCTTCTATCATACCACTAATATTTAACTCTTCCAAATTTTTAGGGCTGTATGCGGAGTTGTTACCAAGATAATGTTCAACGAGTATGCGGTTGCATGAACCCTTGTTATCCTATCCCATTGGGGAAAAAAGCCTGCACGTTGGACAGTCGTAAGTGCGTGCAGAAATTTGATGATGACTACGGTGATTCCAACACATGGAACTGCAACTGTCCAATGCCTTGCAAGTAAGTCATATGAAGCATCCCGAATAATGAACAAAATTATTGTAATGCGACTGCGTTTTGGATAAGTGTAGGATCATATTTGTTTTAATGTATCGGTTCGGCTGTAAGGACAACAGAAAATACAGCGCAAACACACGCCAACTGTTCATTCTTTTCGTAAACAGTGATGTGCGGTGGTCCGGACAAAGTATGAACGGTTAGAAACAGTGTGCGCGCGTCCGTTATGTCCGATCAGCCGTCGTGCGCCAACGATCGATTTCCTACCTTTCGTTCACGAGCAGAATGAACAGTCCGCAGGCGCCCTTTGTATTTATGGGGAAAACTGTACTGAGAAATGTATCCATATAAGGATTTTATAATATCGATTAGGAAGTAGTGCAAACAATGTCTTGGAATGTCTGTGTCATAACAATTTTAATAAGCAAGATGAACTCTTCGGAGCGGCGTTGGCTCAGATCTTAAATATTTATAACTCTTTTCGGAGCTCTAATCTACAGAACCTATCAAAAGTTTACAGCTCATCGTCTCCTTGTAATAAAGTCCATTTTGACCTCATAAAATATGTAAAATATATGATATTGTGACATGATGGAATAAAATAATTTTTAACCGAAAAATATCAAAATTACAGCCAAGTCGATTATTTGGCTGGTGCATCAAGGACGGATTTTCGAAAAAATCCCGCTCAATGCTTGGCAGAACAAAACGCTACTCTGCGAAATGACTGTTTCGAATTGTTCCAACACAATCGCATCTTGATCCATGTTTACTACGCGAACATCATCACGATTAAATTCGAGGAAGAAGAGCTTTATCCAGTAAGCGAATCTTTTTTCCCTTTTCTAAGCGGATTATACAATGCAATATAAGAGCAAACGAGAGGGCTAAGCCGAGTGTCTCTAAAACTCA
The DNA here is from genome assembly GCA_002796945.1 of Plectus sambesii. Taxonomy (NCBI): domain Eukaryota; kingdom Metazoa; phylum Nematoda; class Chromadorea; order Plectida; family Plectidae; genus Plectus; species Plectus sambesii. The sequence continues at coordinate 14,170 of NIUQ01002901.1, forward strand.
ATTACTGAAATTTGAGATAATTTAACTGAATATCATATTTGAGCCACTGAATGCCTCATGTCAAAGATATAGAACACAATAAACTTTTCTCAAATTTCAATCACTGAGCTTTAGTGGAATATGGCACTGTCGATGCGGCAGTTTAAGCACGATTTTAAACAACCAACGCTCTAAAGTGTATTTTGAAAGTGATAATTGAAATTTTGGTTTTCGCGTATTCCTGCTAAATGCAATCAGAATTTTCGCAAAGTAAACAATTAGTCCTGAAAATACTCGTTGTGACACATACTTTGTACGATAACTTTCGGCAGTCCGTTTAATACGTAATGAATGACGGTAATATCTTGCTGATGATAATGCTTCGTTTGTAGATAATGAAGTTGTTATCGGATACTGGCGGCAACATTGGACTACTCTATGGAATCTCCGTTATCACTGTGATTGAATTTGCTTTCACCGTTGTCATGGTTATATATTACGGCGCAACGAATCAAACTTTATGATACCTGTCCCATTTGAACTATCAATAGGAACTAATTGCATAGATTTTTTGGCTCGAGAACTTCTTTTTCTTTAAAAAATTAGTATAGCCGAAATGTCTGATAGTGAGATCGGAAGATTGGAGAAACGTTTCGAAAGCAAAATAAATGCGTTTTTGGCACCTAATGAACATTTATTGAGCATTCGCAAAGGTGATTCGTGTGTATTTCTGTTGCTTTGATCTTTCCTTAAATTGTTTTGAGCAGTTCACTTCAGCACCAATGCCTATTACGCCGATCCGAAGCCAGCAGGACAAATTAAAAAACCAAGCACTAAAATGTATATGCCCTGGGAGAGAATCGAACTCTCGACCTTCAGATTATGAGACTGACGCGCTAACCGACTGCGCTACCAAGGCACCTTGGTGGAAGAGGGAGTCCATTCGCTAATTAATTATATTTGAAGAAATTTAATTAAATTCCCTCCTTGAGCAACAGGCTTTCGCGATTTCGTCGTTCTTACCTCCAGGGGCCAATTTCATAAAACAAGTGTTAACTGCACTAGTGGGCCGGTGGTGTAGTGGTCTACAGCTTTGCTCATCCGTCCCATGGACGCGGGTTCGATTCCCGCTGAGGGCGGCCCTCGCCCAACCAAGGTACTCATCCCTCTGCGGGTCGGGGAATTGGTAGCAGCTAAGCTGCGAATATACCGGAGACAGGCCGGCCGATGCTTTCTACGTCGCATCAACCATGGCTCAGTGTCGCCTCGCGACTACGGGCCATAAGAGCGGACCCCGCCACCCTGCGGGACAACCGCTGAAGCGGACACCGCGAATAGCGGCACAAGCGCTGAAGAAAAAAAAAAGTGTTAACTGCACTACTATTTAAATATATTTACATGGGAGCGCTTATCAATCACTACGCACAACTGACCATTCATTGCTCTAATGTAAATACCTTGAGATGTAAATACATTTCACATTTGTATTATTAAAGTGACCCACCCGGCGCGTCCTGTGAAATCAACTAGCTGCTTTTGCCCTCAGCCTATAACTCAAATATTTAAGTCAACTGCGTCTGCGATATTGAAAACAATAGTCTGTTTGAACTAGTTTACATCACGCTGCACGTTAGGTGCGAAAACTTTTTACTGCGACTGGAAACCTCTGTATGATCGAGGTATTCTGAGATTAGTCAACTGCGCGACGCAAAAAACATTAAAATTGCCAAAAACTCTATTTTCTTTTTGCATGGTGAGTTCTGCTTGTTCGATTCTCTTCAAGGACGAGCGCTTATCTAATATTTCGTTGATATTGTATCTTTTAACTAATGTATCAAATACAGGGTGGCGCTAAAAAAAAGAGATTTGGCGATATTTTTGTTTTTAGACCGAATCAAGCTTCGGCGTCTATTGGTCGGTTGTAGCCCGTAGTTTGGAGTATCGATTGGCGCAAGTTTCAAAAAATTTTCTCTAAGGGGTACTTTTTGAAATCTTACGGTAGCCCAAAAACAGCTATGCAAAACTGCACACCATATTTGGCCTGTAAATTTGTAAGCAGTTGACGGATTTGGCTCAAACTTTGTACAATTGATAAGCTGATACCTGGGAACAACAGGCCAGAAGGGCTTGTGAATCGCGCTTCTGGGAAAAAAGTTATAGCCCGGCAAAGTTTCCAATTTTTTCAGTCGACGAAGGTGGTCCTCTTTGAGTTAAGTTTGCGGTTGAATTTTACAGAGTTTTGCGGACAATTTTGGGTGCGCCAGGTGCGCCTATATCAGGGCTATCCGGAACCAAAAAGCTTTTGCGCGATTTCCGCATTTTGGAAAATGCGACCATTGAATGCATGCGCAAATAACGGCGTCAATGTGGGTGGTCTGTCTGACTCCAAAAATCGATATTGCTCAATTGAGAAAATGGCCGAAAAACGTTTTTGCTTTCGATTGCCCAGGTCATGTGGTAACAGGAATACTAAAAACATCCAAGAAATTCCAAGAAATTTGACCAGAAACCTTACATAAAGAGTGATTTTTTGTGAAAAATGACTAAATCGGAAAATTTTGCCGGAATATAACTTTTTTCCCAGAAGCGCGATTCACAAGCCCTTTTAGCCTGTTGTTCCCAGGTATCAGCTTGAAATTTGTGCAAAGTTTGAGCCAAATCCGTCGACTGGTTACAAAGTTACAGGCCAAATATGGTGTGCCGTTTTGCATAGCTGTTTTTGGGCTAACGTAAGATTTCAAAAAGTACCCCTTAGAGAAAATTTTTTGAAACTTGCGCCAATCGATACTCCAAACTACGGGCTACAACCGACCAATAGACGTCGAAGCTTGATTCGGCCTAAAAAAAAAATATCGCCAAATCTCCTTTATTTAGCGCCACCCTGTATTATTTCTCTCTTTTTCGTCGGAGCGTTTTTTAGAACTCAAACCAATTGCTGCTACACAGAGTTAATATTTTCAGTGAAAAACACTCGATACAAAGCGGGAAGTTGTTTCTACTGTGTCGATGGATACAAATCACAATTGGAAATAGAGGGGACTGCACAAATGTATTCACGGTTAGCAATGCGATTATAAATACTGCATTACAAGTCACTAACGAGCACTGCTAGAAACCCCGCATTTTGTATGCCAACTGAGTGATTCCTGTCGACGCTAGTGACGTCTCTCGAATGACTTAGTATAACTTGCTAACTTGGAATAACTTGTTTTAAGTTGCTTACGTATAACATTGACAGCTCGTCGAGGAGCCCGCCGAAAGATGTTTACAATGCTGACGTCGAAGAGCTTTTATCACTGAAAATAAAAACTGAAGGTGTAGAAACGTCACTTGAGAGTGGATCGGAAGTTATGAAATCTTGTTGAAGTCAGCTAGTATCAGCTGGCACATGTGTACTCACTCCGCATTTTGTTCGGTTGTTGACTTCGACTACTTCCGCTGATATACTGATAGGGGCTCGTATAAATAGCATTTCAGTACTATCCTTGCCACACCCTTTGGTCGACGCTTAGAATACATAACTGTATCTTCGTAAACATCATTAAAGCCATGCTCACTACTCTTTCTCTGTGCGCTTTTTTAATCTTTTGCTTGTTCTCGCCTATCGTTCACTCAGGAGAACCATGCTATGCTCCTCCAATGGTATATGGGGGAGTGTGCGAAGGAAGTGTAGGCTATATCGGCGCGCCGACTGTTGACTATAAAGCGAAAACCATAAACAACGTTGGAACTCTTTTATGCTGCAAGGCCAAAGGATATCAAGTAATTTTAAATTCAGATTAGTCCATCGTAAAAATGTTTAAATATCGTAAAGAAATACTATTGACTGAACATTTTTAACTGGTGATAACTAAATATTCTATTATAGTCTTTGTTGTTTGGATTATTTTTGTTTCATATATTAATTGTATAAATGATTGCAATTGGCGGGAATTCGAAAATAACAATGAAATTAACGTTAAACTTTTAATGCTGATTATTTATGTTTAAAAGAATTTTTTATTAGACTGATTTCCGACAGCAAAACCTAGCTATACTGATCTGTAAAGGAGGTTGTGCCTGAATACTTTCATAATAAAAATAAATCACGATTATCTGATTGCTTAACTGATAAGATCATCGATAATTGCGATGCTTTAAGAGACTGGATTTTGTCAAGTGAAAATTTTTAGAACGGTACTGAAACGTGGTTTAATCTGAATTGTGGTGATGAAGTCGAAGGCGAAGTGCCATGGGGAGACGTTGCTGCACGAAAAGCAATCCGATGCAAGGGTGTACCGTTTGGTACGACGCTCGAATGGGGGTGACCGAGCAGCAAATTATTATTGATTGCTCATCTTGCTACTGTGCCTGCGCCTGTACATATTGAAATTAGAGCCAGAATTGCATATAACAATTTCCGTTTTGTAATCGCTATCAGTTTCAAAGGATGCGTTCCTGCGTGAATTGTTACACTGTTCATTGTAGAAATTGTGTCTATTGCTAGTTACATTTATATTTCAGACACTGTTTGACACAAAATCATTTTTTCACCTGTTTAATATGAATAAAACTTAAAACAGTCTTGACAACGAAGCGACGTCAACTTATTAATGACAAGGCAGCAGTTTTGAGTGATGAAGTGGCGCGAGAACCTAGTCATTAATTCAGGTCACTTTTGATCTGTTTGCGCTTTGGTCTTATTTTTGCGGTTTTTTAGTGAGACTCTGTGTTTCTTTTTTGTTCTTCCTCATGAAGCTATCATGACCTAAAGATCAATCAATTAAAAACATTAGTGGGAGAGAGCAAGTTTTCAACGTCAATATTAATGGAATGCAGAATGCTGCACGTGCATTTACTTTATGAGAAAGGCTCTCTTAATTTCATGACACAGTCTCAGGGCCAATTTTACAAACTGTTGCCAATACAATTGAAGTAAGCGTGGCGATTGGTTGGTTTTGAGGCGAGTGTGACAGTTTCTCTCCGCTCTCGTTACGATCGATCATTCAACATCTTTCCCTCAATAGCATTGGTAATAGTCACCATGACAAAAAATTTTGTGAATTCAGCCTCAGGAAGTCTGACGCCGCAAACTATTACAAGTCTTTTCAAGAGCCCGAAGCAACCGCTCTCTCGCTAATTTAACATTTGCTTTAGCAATTGAACTATTCTTAGAACGGTTTTGTGTCACTAGTTTAAGTAAGCTACTCTTCGTAACTAAGTCGCCCTCTGAGTTGTTACATAGCAAACCACCGTATTCGGATGAACCGCGCTTTTCAAATATCTTACTTTAAATTCTATTCAGAAGAATAATCAGCACACAGCTGAACAATTCTATATTTGATTTTGAAACAATCGACAATAAAAATACATCGCTGAGTTAATTTCAGTTGATGAACAGAGAGCGTGTACAATATGTCTCTCGTACAAAACAGCCCTTTAAATTCAAGTAACTGATCCAAGAAATGTCTTTTCAGTTCAGCTGAATTTAGACTGCTTTGTGCCCTATTTTACTGCCAAGGAAGTATCATGCCCGTGAATCTTTGTGTCAATGCGGTCCACGCTCCCTTAATATCGCGATCTAAAATCGAAAGGTCTATGCAAATGCTCAGATTGTGAGAGAGTTGATAAGGACTGCAGTGTACT